>CANYLF011123372.1:0-15356 GCA_948193215.1 Bocquillonia castaneifolia
AACTTCCATAAACCTTATTACTCACAATTATCATTCCACCAATTAATATTATGCAATGTATTACATACAATTATGGTGCAAATGTCATGATATGATTAAGGTTTATTTTCCCTAATTTAGAAACTAGGCCGTGACAATAGGGAAGGGGTTATGACCACTTTCAACCTGTTCTAGAACATGAGCAATCTGAAAATTGCCTCTACCTTCGGTAAAAACTAGTAGGAATTGTGCATAAAGATAGAAGCTAGTGATCCTTTGCCAAGGCCTGCTATTCTTTGGCTTAGAACTCCCCAATTCTAACAAGGGTTGAGTCAGGAGAGATTGATCTGCAATACATGGAAGTATCTAACCTAGGGTTAGTCCAAAGAAACCAGCTAGAGATTCTAGAGTTTGATTATAAATAGAGGGTAATGTGAAGGGAGAGTTAAAGCAGTGTAACTTGTTAAGAATGCCTTCAAATTCTTCAAACAGGGCGCATAGCTCAACTCCGTTGAAATGAAAGACATGATGTTTAATACTCCAGCATTCTGAACCTGCATGAAGGAGTTTGATGTCAAATGGGAAATTTAGGAAAGCTCTAAACTCCGCTAGGTGGTATTGGTCTAACGAATTCCAAGTTTCCGTATCCATGCTTCCTAGATATTTTCTAAGAGTGTTTTCAGACTTTTGGAGCATCTTTGAACTTCTAAAGAGTTTGCTTGATGTTTTCTAATGATTTAAAGCTGCTCTGGAAGGTTCTATTTATAAACCATGAAGTCTGGGGAAGTCCTGGTTCGAAAAGGAGTCAAAACAGAGTGAAAAATCGTGGAGAAAAGCTTGAGGATGAATTAGTGGCATTACGGTCCAATGCCAGTTGAAGAGTGGCATTACCAACAAACACCTGTCCCTTAGTGGCGTTGGTGGCACACACCACTCCCTTGAGTGGCGTTGGGCCTTGCCTTGATTCCTTTCGATGATTCGATGATCGACGCAGATTTTCAGAGTTCTGGGAGGATTCCATGCACAACATTTCATACATACATGATTAGAAATCATAAAAAGACATACATGCTTACATAAATCCACAAAATCATGTGCATAACAAATGCATTAGCTAGAATGTTTGCATGCATTCACTAATAGCAGTATAAGAAGCATACATGCATCCATAATGTTCAATAGCCATGCATACATCCGCATATTTGTATCAAATGTGTGAAATACAGGTACATATCAATGTTTGAGAAGGAGAACAAGTTCGACTATAGAAACAAGGACATCTACTCGTCCTCCTCCTCCTCGGACTCCTTAGAGTCCTCCTTCTCACCACCGGCTGGCTGACTCTCTATCTCACCACCAGTATATTGCTCACCAATCTGGGCTCCACCAGCTCCTTCAGCTGGAATATCTAATGCTACAAGCTGAGCCTTCAACTCAGCAACCATCCTGCAAGAAAAGCTATGAGCCTGCCTCCATGTATCACAAGTCTCTACTAGATGGGCCTTGCTAGCCTGAAAGTATGATGATAGTCATGAGACCTCATCGATAGGGACCTGGATGAATAAAAGAGTTAGAATCTAAATATAGGTGCGAAATGAAGAAAGAATATTAAGATGACTTACATGAGTACATCCATCTGTATAAGAAATGGAAGGATCAGCTACAGGACGGAAAGTATGCTCAACTAGGCTAGCGACAGTCCTATGATGAACTGAAAGCCTGGGATACTCTGTGTTATGGCCTGGCACTACATCCCCTTGATTGCTGGATGGATAATGAGATGGATGAGGACTCGCAGCTTCTGAACTATGCATAGCTCCTCTAGTGGAAGCACGGTTCCTCCTGCTCGGTCCGGGGGCAATAACTGACCCAGGACTGGGGGCATAATCATCATCATCATCGGAGTCTCTAGAATCTTTATCTAGAGAAGGTCACAACACCCATAGATATCTGAAAAGAGAAAGTGATTGTGAGTCATGTAACCAAGACATACAGTTATTAGAAAAATAAAGAAAAGATAGCATCTTACCTTAGCAAGCATCCTAGCTGGCAAAGGTAAAGTCGGGAGGCATCTCGAATGCAAGAAAGAAGTGTAATCTTTAGAGTGAGAAAGAAAGGATGTACACTCAAAGCCATCAAGAGCTACAACTAAGGTGTGGTTCGTCAGCTTGTGTCCCCAGAGCATATCAATAGGAGGATTACGAGGCCTTCTGCGAAAGTTGGTCATGTACTGGCATCGAGTCCTCTCTCCCAGGAACCACATCCTAAGTCCTGGACCCTCCAGAAGAGTCCTCAAGTCATCCTTAGGCAAAAACGCCAGGACATAGGGTGGCAATCCCTCCATTGGGCCCATCCATCCCCTGTCAAGCTGAAATAGAAAGAATCAAGGTAAGTGTTTTGAACTCATGTCAATTGCTTTGAACTAACAAATTTGCTTTTATGTGTTTTACCCTAGAAGCAGTCAGAAAGTTAAGATATACGTGATGACCATTGATGTTAGCAGCATGAATGCATAGTCACTGTAAACCCTAATGTCTAAGGACAGGGAATGTATATCGACGCTCTAGTGGGAAGAACTGGCAACTCAAGCCCAACTCAATAGCCTAGACCTGTAAAGGAAGAGTTAGAAGAGTATAAAGCAAGTAAAGTAATCAAGGAAGGCAAGAGTTAAAGTAACTCACATGAGTGGCATGCTAGAAGCCGCAAAACTTCACACTACCATGAGAAACCCTATCCATGCAAAGGTATAGATATGCCAGTTCAGGGGAGCCCCAGTCATACCCGCTCATCTGATTAAAATCTCTCAGAATAGGGATGAAGTGCAAGCCTATGGTGGAGTTCGTGTCACAGAAGATAGTGCTACCTAGCAGGTACAGAATGAAGACACGGGCCATCTGATCAAAACTCCAATCGAACTCTGGCCTATAACTTGAAAGGTGTTTGGCTAATACATCAACATAGAGCTTCTTGGAGCTCTTCTGCCCAGGAACCATGCCTAACATCTGGAAGATATACTCGTTCTGAACATCATGATGGACAAAGTATATCCCTCCATCTCAGAAGATCCGTTCACCAGCACAAACTAATCCAGTAATAGTAGAAAAAGAAGCTGGAGACAGAGTATACACCCCACATGGCAACTGAAACGTGTGGGTAGTGTCAAACCATCGCTCCATGAATGCCTGCACGGAACGGTGATCACAACGAGAGCTCACGTGGTCATCCACATTCTCAAGAAAAGTTGAAAGAAGAGGGCCAAATCCAGCCTGAAGCACTAAGGCCTGCACGCCCAAAGGTAATCCTCTCTAAACTACTCAAACTTTGGAGAAATTTCCATTGTAGGTAAAAGTAGTCTCATCCCCCTGCAAGATAAATAACAGGTATATTTCCTAACTCAATCATCTAATTTCTTGAATGCATTCTTTATTTCTAATTTTGGAAGCCAACAGAATATTCATTCATGCATAATTATATTTGACATTCACTTGTGCATAATTACATTTGACATTCATCCGTGCAGAATTATATTTGACATTTACTCATGCATAATTATTCACTTATATCCATAATCATTCATTCATATTCATCGTTAAATTGTTTCATTTATTATTCATACACTATTTTAACATCATTTTAACATCATTTGTACATTAATTATTCATTTAACATCATTTTTGTCACATATTATCATAATTTGTTCATAAAATGTGTAAATCATGTCTAAATCATTCATAACTTGCATTTATCGGTCTATTTTTACATGCTAAATCGTCAAAACATGCATTGGAGGACTGTTTGAAGTCCAAAATTACTGTCGGGACTGAGACTGGGCTCAACACCAGTCCCAGCAGTGGCGTTACCACCAACGACGGTCATACGACTAGCGTTGAGGGTAACGCCACTTGTGGCAATGGCGTTGGACCCAGGACAATCCCTTTGGCCTCCAATTTGATTTTATTTTGCAGATTTTTGACAAATTTCACAATGCCCAGTCAAAATTCAATCAAATTGAGGTGTTTGGACACTTACCCGGTCTCCAATTGAGCTACAAAGGTTGAATCTGCCATTTGACAATGGAGAAATCCTTCCTCCTCTTTTAATTCCACTAGAATTAGCTTTTAATACTTCTTCTCTAACCCAAAAGAGGCTAATCGGATTTCACATGGGTTCTAAGTCCGGATTATCAGCCATTTTGCTTTTTGTTTGAAGAGATTTGGTTAAGAAATGAAGAAATGAGAGGAAAATGAAGTTTGGGTGAAATTTTGAATTCTTTGGCAAAAATGAAGAGCTGCCCGCCACTTTAATAGCCAATTTCATAAATTACCATTTTGATCCCTGAAGAAAATTTTCAAAGAAGGATGGAAGTTTGGTTGCAAATAGGCCCAAAATCAAAATTAAGGCCAAAGGAGGCCGATTTGAGTCCAATTGGGGGCAAATTTCAGAGGATTAGTAAGAATGGCAGTCAATTATAGTTAGAATGATAGAGAATTATAGAAGAAATGACAGACATTACAGAAAATCTTTTTTTAGAGATCTCTTTTCTTATTTCAAATTCGTAAGATATTTGGAGTGAGTCTAGGCATATAAGTGGTAATTTTATGTCTGAAAGATGAATTTCCCCAGTAGGAGTAATTACAGAAATGTTTGTCAAAATTAAAGATTTTCCCCAGTGGCGTTATCTCAAGCACAATTATCAAATGAGGTTGTATTTTCCCAGTGGAGTTGTCCTAATATTTGATTATTAAGAAATTATTTCCCCGAAGCAAAATAACTTTATTTTCCCAATGAAGATATTCTGGAAAAAGAAGAAATACCCTCAGGGGCGGTCCATAAAAGACAAAGTATTTCATAGAATCCAAGTCTCAGTAAATAAAAATTCCCTAATGGAGCAGCCAGGATAGGATTCCTGCACATGGATAGTATTCCAATTCTCAAGCCAGGGTAATATTCCTGCATTTGGATAGTATTCCAATTCTCCAGCTAGGATAGGATTCCTGCATCTGGATAGTATTCCAATCCCCAAGCCAGGATAGTATTCCTGCATCTGGATAATATTCCAACTCTTGAACCAGGATAGTACTCCTGCACCTAGATAGTATTCCAACCTTTGAGCTAGGATAGTATTCCTGCATTTGGATAGTATTCCAATTCTTCACATGGATAGTATTCCTAAATTGCATATTTTTCCCCCATGGTGTTGGTCAAGGCAGCTGAGGTCCGAGAACAAATTCCTAAAACCCTGAGAGTCTAGTCAGGTAAATCCCCGCGGAGTTAGACCGAGGCAGCCGAGGTCAAAGGTTAAGCTTCACACACCAAAGTCGAGGTACGTAATTCTTTTCAAAATTATGTGTTTTGGCTTTGTCATCATTTTCCATATTATTGGATAATACTACAAACTCCGACAAAGTGGGGGCAAACTGTTAACACCTAATTTTGATGCAGGAATACGGAAGAGGCTTGGAGGCCCAGTGATGATTGTTCATGTTCTAAATAGCATGAATTGAGTTGACATTTTCTTTTTAGAGATTATATGTGCTACACCTTAAGTGTTTTCTAAGCTTGCATAACACGCTTTTCTCCAAAATCCGGTTTTAAGCATAAACGATGCATTTTTTAGACGGTTTTCATCATAACTTTTTCTATAAGTGTCCAAATGACTTTAAATTTTGATGGTTGGTAGTTGAGGCCATTCCGCACATTTTCTCAGTTTTAACTTTTTACAAAATCGGACATTTGGAGGCCTAAAAGGGCCCAACGCCACTCATGAGACTGGCGTTGGGCTCAACACCACAAGGAAGACTGGCGTTGGGCCCCCAACGCCAGTCAGGCGATTTCAGTAGTAAAAAGCCCATTTTCGGGCTGTTTCGGCCTAGAATGGCCCGTATGAGTCGTACACGCGTCCCAAAGCTCTGAAGGGCTATTTTTGTACTAAAAAAATCCTTTGCTTTAGGCTTAAGTCATTGAGTTTCAATAGGAAACTAATTGTGGTAACCCTAGCTTAAGTTTTAAGCTAAACCGGGTATAAATAGACGTCTAAAACTAGGTTTCAGGGGGAGGCAGCCAGAGCATACGAATTTAGGGTTTGATTTCTGATATCAACACTCTAAGTTCACTTATAGCTAAGAAACACCATACTACATTCACTTTTTCACTTTAACAAGCATAAAAACTCTTTGATTCTTGCATCCAAAGGTGGTTTTGAGTTTTCAATCCATTGAAGCGAGTCTCCAAAAGCTCTTAATCAATAAAAAGCAATGCAAAAAGTCACTCAAATCATATCTGAGGGTTATCAAGAGCTTCCAAGCCAATTTCTTGAAAGGTAAGTTACTTTTCCTTTGTTTTTCATTGTTTGCATGTACTTTTACATGTTTTGTTAAATGTGATAAATGTGATGGTATATTGCTGTAATTTTCTGTTTATATGCTTTATTAATATTTTTGCATGTTTCTTTTTTTAAAACGCTGTTTTATGCCATGAAAATGCATATTAAAGGTTAAAAATTGCATTTTTTTTTGCATGTTCTTGTGTCTTGACTTTAGATCTGATGTGTTTGATGTCATTTGAATGTTTTCCATGTATAAAAAACCTTTCTTTTTATGTGTTTGTTGTGTAAAAATCATTTCTTTTGCATAAAGTTTATTTCCTTTGTATAAAAATCACGTTTTTTGAGTTTTCATGCATAAAGGTTGCATCTTTTTCTGGAAAGTTGTTTCTTTGCATGCTTTCATGATTAAAGTTTGTTATTTATGTTATTTTAAAATCTTATGAATAAAGTTTACATCTTTTATGCATTTTATGTTTAAAGGTTGAATCTTTTGATGCTTTATGCATAAAATTTGCGTCTTTTGCATGTTTTAAGTATAAAGTTGTAATTTTTTAATGTTTCACTTGTAAAGCTTGCATTTTTTTGTTTTAAATGATGTTTTCAAGTCAGATATGCATTGAAAGTGTTGTTTTAGAGCATCTACATGTTTGTTTTGTGTAAAGTTATAATCTTTGGATGTTTTATTTGCAAAGTTTGCATCTTTTATTGTGTTTTACGCATGCCATGCTTAGATCTAGGTTGTTTTGCAATGTCTCATGCATTTTCATGTATTTTGTTGTTTGTTTTATGAATTTCTATCCTTACTTGATCATTTTCGGGGCTTGGTAAACCCTGAAAATTGCATTTATCATCGAATCGTACATGCTACATGTTATATGGCAACCAACACCACAAGCAGGAGTGGCGTTGGGCCCAAACGCCTATAGGTAAGTGGCGTTGGGCCCAAATTCCAGTCCCCTGAGTGGCGTTGGTCCCTCTTGTTATTTCTTCAATGCTGTTTTATGGAGATCGCTTGTGTACTGTAGTTTTCACATGGAATGCAGCGATGAGGTAAGCTTCTGAACCTTCTTTGGTAATTGTTTAGGTCCGTTTGTGCATGAAATTGGTTAATAATGCTTATTTGGTAACCATTCTAGGTCTAAAATGGTAGAAACCCTAGGTTGTGTTGCTGTGTTGGATATTATGTGCATATTATCACTTTTGCATGTAAATTAATCTTAATTAAGGGTTGGTAATTATTAAAATTAACTCTTGTTTGTTATTAGAAACTCACTATTGCATGTGTATATGAAAAAGGTAGGTTATAATTATTATATGTATTTTATTGCTTTGTTAGAAGGAACTGATACGAACCAGCACTATTAGATGCAATTGGAATGATTCAATAGCTTTGGATACGTTCAAACTCGATTTGCACACCATCACAAGTCTCTTGAATGTAACCATCTTCATTAGATAAGATAGAAACATCATCCATTCCCACAATCGATGAATTAGAATCACAAACAATGACATCTCCATGTGGAATGGAAACATCAATCGAATCATGTTCATTCACCAATTCATCAACCACATCATCAATAGAATCTTCAACCATAATAGAATCATTAATCAATGCATCCTCATGCACCAAATCTGGAATAACCAAATATAATGCACTTTCTTGAACATTGATGGAACTTGGTTGAATTACATCATCTTGCTCATAATCACACTTCGTTAACCTCCATTGATACCCATCATCATCATCCTCATCAAAATCAGATTTAACACAAGAATTTGAATTTATTGTTTCAACCTTATGCTCATTCCTAGCTTCAACCCTTTTTAATAACGCATAAATTTTTGACTTCAGAATCATAAAATCAAGCTCGGACTTTATCCGATTTAATTAAAATCATCTCATTAAAGAATCATATTTACTATCAAACTTGGTTAACAAGAAAACGAAACAAAGAAAAGATTCACTCACTTACGTGTTTACTCTCAAGAAATTTAGATGTTTAAATCAAATTCCTTAAAATTAAACCAAAATGAAAAACAAGACACAAGAAAAATAGAAATTAAAACTTGTGAACAAAACAAGTTTAAACAAACAAAAACAGACTCAATTGTAACCCAAGAAAAGCTTTTAAAGAAAGAATCAAATTCTATCACCCAAAAACCCAATTTTGTTACACCAAAACACAAACAAACTAGTTCCAAATCTGAATTTTAACTTTGATTAAAGAAACAATGCGAAATTAAGCCAAAATAACTCAAATTGACACTAGAAACTCACGGCTTTCCCTAATTTTGAATTTTTGTTATTTTTGTAAATTGAAACAATTTGCAAACCCTAGATTAATTTAGGTATGCAGACAACATAAAAACAACAAGAATTCGCACAAAGAAACACAAAACAAGTTGCGGATTCAACAATTACAATCCCACAACTCACAGAAATTGAAGATGAAGAGAAGACAGACTCTTAACTGAAAAAAAAAATTAAAAACCAATCTTACAAGTTCGGCCCTGATACCAATTGATACGAACCAGCACTATTAGATGCAATTGGAACGATTCAATAGCTTTGGATACGTTCAAACTCAATTTAGATTGATTAACTTAGTCAAATGTGATAAGGTCTCTACCTATAAATGAGATAGCAAGCTTACCAATAATGCTGATTTCATCACCCAAAGATCTAACTTGATGTTTGCAATTGAAAACGGAACTAGCAAGCTTAGCAATATAACTACTAAGGTCTCTAGTTATAGTTTGATGAATGCTCAAACAACCTATGAACTAACAAGTTAATAGATTATTTAAGGTATAATTGAATAAGCTAACACATAGTTTAAATTCATGAAATCAATAAAGAACACCTTAAAGATAATAGGCAACGTCTAGGGTTTTTGCAAAAGCAAAACTCAAAAAAATATTATTATTCAGCTTACTTATTTCGACCAGCTCTTATGGCTCTTTATATAGGGCTTAAACAAAGTAATTCTAATCCTAAACAACTAAGAAAATTTGGCCAAACAAGCTTGGCTTGAAAGAAAAGCAAATAAAGATAGAAATCCTAATCCTAGTTGGAAACAAAAATCTGGCAGATTACAACCCTGACTTTACGACCTGATTTCGACCCCATTAAAGACCTCAAATGAAAATTTGTAAAACATATGAATTGTAGATATTGAAGTCGTCTTTCCAACACATTTTGAATCGCCTCAATCGGAGTTGTGTAGCAAAAGTTATGGTCTGAACAAGCTGTTGTGCTCAGTAAATCCAAATTTTAAACCTAATCTATGTGGTTGGCTATAGCTTGGCTTGAAAGCAAAGAAATACAACTCAACACAACTAAGGAATAATAAAACCCCTATCTAAACAAGGAAAACAAGAAAATAAGCTATCTACTTAAGATAAAATAAATCCTATCTAGATAAGGATATGTCTTAATTAAATTAGGAAAGAATTAAGACACATCTAACTAACTCTATCCATTAAGATATAACTTGTCCTAATGAAGACAAAGCTTGTCCTAAGCCAAACATGTCTCCACGTCATATGTCCTAAGTCAATGTGTTGACTTGTTGACCTTTGACCATTGACCATTGACTTTAACTTTGACTTTGTTGACTTAGTCAAACTTGCATTTTTTAGCTTGTTGGAATGCAACCATTGTAACCATCTTCAAGCCAATGTCCTCTTCATTTGCTCCATAGTCATTAGTCCATTGCTTCATACCTTGGATCATATTAGGAACAAAGGTTAGTGTAATACTAGGAGTATTGGGTAAAGAATCACGCTTTGGAATTGATAAGTAAAATCCTGGAATCTCTGGGGTCAATGTACCTTTCGTATTCTTGAGAGGAATCGGGGTGTACACCTTGTAAGACATTCCCGATGCTTGTTTAGGTGACGACTACCACTTCAGCCCCGCAGCTGAACACACATAAAAAATTACAGGTATAGTCTATGATGACATAATTTTTTTTTATTTTTTAACCAAAATAACTTTAGTAAAAAAACATAGATAAAAATAAAACCATTTTTTGTGTGAAAATCTTAAATTAGAAGTTAAATTTATTGGAGTAATCATTAATGGATTTTATAGTTAACTTAATTTTCAAATTTATTGAATAGTTACTCAATAATATAATTTTCAATTAATTTTTGGTTAACAAATTAGCTATGTAAAACTAATCAAACTCTATCATTAACTATCTCAATATATCTAGCATATTGTCTTAAATTATTTTAAAAAATTATGTCATTTTCATGTGTCTTATTATTTTTTAAAATTTATTTAAGTTTTTTCAGAAAAAATTAAAAAAATAACTTTCACCATAATTTTTAAATTTTTTTTTAAAATTTGAATTGGATGTTTTATAACTAACATATAAAATATTAGATGAAAATTTGTTAAAATTAAGTTTTTTATGAATTTTAAAAAAATGATATTGACAATTTGCATCTATATGGAAAAAAAAAAAGTTTAGGGGCTAAATTACTAGTTTGTCCCAACTTTCCTTGGATGACCATGTAAACCAGGTCATTTTGGTTCTTCTTCGCAAAAACTTGAAACTCGTTCTTTACTTTTTTTTTTTTTTTGGGTAAAAGGGCCAAATAAATTCTTAAACTTTTGATGAAAGATTTTTTAGGTTCTTTGATTTTAATTCAGTTCAACCAAGTTAAAGTCAAAAAATTTAATATAATTAGACTCTTCAGCTAAAAAAAATAAAATTATTAATAAATCCTGAAATTTTTTTATATTTTTTAATACTATAATTTTATATTTTTATTTAGTAGATTAAATTTAAAATATTTATATTTTAAAATTTTCTAATATGTTATAATTTTTTATTTAATAGCATAAAATTTAATTTAAAAAAATATAATAAAATATCACATTGTTCAATTAATTTATAATAAATAAAAATTTATATATTACAACATATTTAGTATAATAAAATTCATATTTAATTTACCATAAATGTTATGTGTAATTTTATATTATATACTTGATAAATTCTTTTTTAACTCAATAAAATTTGTTACAATTTAGCTGAATTTGTTTTAATAAAATCGATGATTTTTCAAAAAAAAAAGTGTGCAAAATATATTTTTATAATAATAAAAAGTACTTAAAATATTTAAAAATGTATAAAAATATTTTTTAAAATAAAAAATAAATTAAATTTTAGAATAAAAAAATCCAGGTGTTATTAGTAGTTTTATTTTGAGTTAATTACCAAAAATATCATGTATTTTGAACTTTGTAACAAAATTAACCAATTCTTTAATGAGTTTTTCATTAAATCCTGTACCTTGAAGTTTGTAACAAAATTAACAAATTTTTTAATGTTTTTGCATTAAAACCTATACTTTCATCTTTATTTATTTTTTTCACATTTTGATAATTTGTCTGATAAAAAAATATTAATCTGAAATTAAAAATAATTTTTGATTAAGAAAAGAAAGTTGACAGTCAGCATACTTAACCGTCAGATATATAGTGTTTTAAAAAATACACTTTCTTTAAAATA
Organism: Bocquillonia castaneifolia; assembly: GCA_948193215.1. Classification (NCBI taxonomy): domain Eukaryota; kingdom Viridiplantae; phylum Streptophyta; class Magnoliopsida; order Malpighiales; family Euphorbiaceae; genus Bocquillonia; species Bocquillonia castaneifolia. The sequence continues at coordinate 11,836 of CANYLF011123372.1, forward strand.
ATAATACTAAAACCAAGACACATAAAATTTGAAAAAAATTACAATCATATGCAAAGCCTGTAGATATATAAATACCTGATGAAGATAAACAAACAAAAAAGAGCTGCATTAGAAGGAAATAAATTATGTACATGTAATAATTAAATTTAATAATAAAAATATATACTTATAAAAATAATAAAATATACGCTTGCTCAGATATCGGTTATTCTTCCTATAATTTACAACTCTTGAATGCAGACATGCATAACACCTTTTTAAATGATATCAATTATTTTTAATTGGAACAACCAACAACATGTCAAAAAAGAAACAAAAATGAAAATATACGGTTTAATAAAGAAAATATTAAAGAATATAATAGTTTTGTTATAAAGTTCAAAGTAAAGGGTTTAATGAAAAAAATCACTAAAGAATTGGTTAATTTTGTTACAAAGTTCAAAGTATGAGATTTTTTTTTGATAATTAGTCTTTTATTTTTGAGATAATAGTCTTATCTATTCCCAACTTTGATGCAAATTTCAAATATTTCCTACTTTCAAAAGTGTTTTAGATTGGGCCTTGACATGTTTCAAATATATCCAAGCATGTGTTTTGATGACACACGAAAATTTTTTATACACGTGGCTGCCAACTCAGTAAAATTTAGAATATATTTGAAATTCACACTAAAGTTTGGTATATATTTAAAATCTGCACTAGAGTTTGGAATATATTTGAAATTTTTACTAAAGTTTAGGATACGTGCAAGTGTGTCATGTTAGTTCAGATATATGGTTAGATATATTTGAAACAGATTGAAAAGTTCATGGGCCAAATTGAAACACTTTTGAAAATAAAATATATTTGAAATTTGCATCAAAGTTGGAATATAAAAGACTATTATTTTTTAACTGAAGGGTGTAATTATATTTAATTTTTGATTTAATAACTTGATTGAATTAAGTCAAAATTAAAAGACTAAAAAACCTTTGGTCAACAATTTAAGGACTTATTTGGTCCTTTTGTCTTTTTTTTTTTTGGAGAACTTGAACCTCGTTCTATCACTCAACAGTAACTTTACAGCCACCATTGTCAAAAAAAAAAAATGACACTTCTCTGATGAAACGAATCAAAAGCTAAAGCTAACTCATAAGCATAAGAAATTCCATAACTCTCATCAGGTATGTTAAATCCTTTTGCAAGACACATGGATAATGAATTCTTTTTATGATATTATCATGCTTTATTGATCATCTTCTACATAATTTACTTTGCTTCCTTTTGTTGCTGTTATTATTTCTTTTTAAATAAATTGAATTGGGTAATGTATAGAAATGGGCATTTAGTAGTTCTGTACTGTTTATAAAAGGGGTGACACTTCATATTTGATAGGTTGATGCAAAGATTTATTTTTCTTTAATTCTTGCTTTCAGGATAGGTAAAAAGTTTGCATTTTTATTAGGCTTCTGAGATTAAAAAGTATTTCAAATATGCAAAATGTTTATAGGGTCATATCCCTATTTTAGACCGCAAATGCTGTGAGATATATTAATGGGAGAAGTAAACCCTGTTTTGGAAATGATACAAGGGTATTAAATAATGGATTTGGAGGTTATGGAGTTGTTAGTGGCATTCGGTCCTTTTCAGTTAATTCAGGAGGTGGTGGAAATGAAGGTAAAAGTGATTGGGAGAGTGTGGCTGGGGGATCCGGTTCCAATGATTTAGGTTGGGATTCGGTTTCATCTTGGTCTACGGGAATGACTAAGGACCATTTTGGTGGAGATAATGTGGGTCAGAAAGCAGATTCCAGTTCTCGTGTTGATGGGGGTTTGAATGCTTCTGACAGAGCGTTAGTCTTTAGTTTACAGGAGATTGATGATAGGATAAGAGAACTTGACGAGGAAAATAAAAAAGGAAAGGCTATTGTGGATGGATGGGGCGAGAAGATGCGCGAGATAAGTGTGCTGTTGAAACAGGTTAGGGAGCCTGGTGCAAGGGATCTTACTTGAAGGACTCCGAGAAGGCTGAGATGAATAGGTTGCACAAAGAGAATCCTGAAGTTTACACTATTGAGAAGCTTGCTAAGGACTATAGAATCATTAGACAACGGGTGCATGCCTTTCTTTGGCTTAAAGAACTTGAGGAGGAAGACGAGGAAAAACTTGGTCTCTTGCTTGATACTTGCCCAGAGTAAGTTATATATTTTTCCAAGTAAATTCTTATAAGTTATATATTCTGAAGCATTTCTTGTAATTCTTATTCAGTTCTTTATATTTGGAATAATAAGTGACTACTTATTTTTATAGACTTGTATTGGTCAAACAAGATTTTCTATACATTACCTATTCTTGGAAACTAGACTAAATGAACACTTTGAGTGATTTAACATATCACTTTAATATTTTTCACCTTTTGGGTTTGCAGATTTTTTAACACTCGTGACCGAGAATTTCATGTAGCATCTCTTCCATACAAGCCTGATTTCAAGGTGATGCCAGAGGGTTGGGATGGTTCCATCAAATACTTGGATGAAGTCCACTATGAGATATCTATGAAAGAGGATGAGATGCTCTATCAAGAATTTTTTCAGAAGATGAACTTCAATAAAATGAAAGTAAGTCTCCAACATGCCCCTCACATTTGAACATGGGAAGAAGCTGAAAATCAACATGAGTGTAAAGCACATATTAAAATGGTCTATATTTCAGTATCTATTATACTGTTATTTCCTTCGTGCCTTTGCAGGCCCCATGCTTGTCGCGCTATTTTGTTTCGTCTCCCTTTACCTCTCTAACCACACACTTTCTTTGATGCGAAGGTTTAGTTAGGAGACATTGATGAAGACAACTATCTTAAAATGGATAGTGTATTTTTATGAAAAAATGTTATATGATGGAAGGGTTTAGGGGTAAACTATGTTGCAAGTGCTGTTTGAAAACCAATTTATGATGACTATTGATTTTCATTTTTAATTATTTAATTTATATTTTATTTGGTTTTCCATTTGTGCAGTTGGCAGGACAGGTAAAATGGCACAAGTATAGTAGAAGACGTCCTTCTGAGGGCTGGAACTTCACGGTGGAGAAAATGGGATCGCGAGGAAAGCGTGGAGGTGGTGGTGGCTGGAATTTTGTAAGCTAGCCAGATGGTTCCAGTCGACAACTGAATGAGATGGAGAAAATGTATGTCCGGCGAGAGACTCCTCATCGCCGACGCAAGATTCTCCCTTGATTAAATTTTTGTTTGGATGTTAAAATTGCTGTTCTTGGTCAGTGAAAAACAACAGAAAAACAAAATAAAATAGAAGATATTACAATTGCATCATTTTTTTTTTTGGTATATGAGGGATGCTATTATCATGTCTGTTACCATTTGGAGCTACATTTGCTTGGTATGCAAGGCCATTTTTCTTATGATCATCTCGACTGACTGAGTTGTACAGAGCATACGATTTGTTCGAGTATAAATTCCCCTATATATGTACATTTGAAAACTAAAATATAGGAATATTAAAAATTTCTCTATTTTTAATTATTTCT
>CANYLF011123460.1:0-15543 GCA_948193215.1 Bocquillonia castaneifolia
TCAAAATTAATATGAAATACTTTGAAAGATAATTACTTAGCAAAAAAAACTTTGAAATATAATTCAAATATATACCATATATAAATAAACAAATGAGAAAGTAATAACTAAAATAGTTAGTTAAATTCAAAATATAATAAAATAAATATAAATATAGTTTTGTACTTAATAGCTTGAATTCAAAAATTATTTTAAACACTTTTATAATCTTAAAATTAGTATCCTATAACTTATTATTGTTAAATAATTTCTCAAACTCTTATAATGATTACTCCTCTATTTTTTTTTATTAAAGATGTTAAAAACATCTTTTTATTTGTTTAATTTTTTATTTTGAAATATCCAATTATGCAATTATCTTCAACATAGAAGAATAATATAAGATAACCTAATGATATAAAACCGAATGCAATTGAATTAATATAAATTATATTATATCCATAAAACTATATATTGTACTCTTTTTTTATGAATAAGAATTTTATTAGGAACCTTAAGGTGTGGTAAAAAATGATTCTACTCATTTTTATATTGCTTTAAAATCAAATTTAACCATATTCAAATAATTAGTTATATATGTATTAATTTCTAAAATTTTAAAGCATATGATTATTAATATAAGTTAGGAATATTAATGTGGATCTATATATTGTTTTACTTGTTGAATAATTTTAAGTAATAATAATTTGAAAGTAATTAAATTCCTACAAAATAAGAAAATAAAAATCTATATAGTATAATAAAATTTCAAATTAAATATTTGAATAAATGTTTGTAAATTTTGAAATCATTTAACTTATTTTAAAATAAAAATTGATTGTTATTTCAAAATATCTGAATTGAAAAATAGTTATAAGAAGTGATGATAATACATCTACATTGAAAAGTAGTTATGGGAAGTGATGATAATACATTATGTACAGTTTAAAATTTAAATGCTAGTTGCAATATTTTGAAATGAAATAAGAAAAAATTAATTAATTAATATAAATTAAAATTTATGGACATGTGTCATGTTTTTTAAGTCCTGTGTGGCAAACTGTGGTTAAATCATTCTCTTTGCATCACCTTTAATATATATTTTTTTGATGAAGATGATATCCCCGTTTAACGGTTGCCAGCCCTTATGTCGGAGTATCGCAGGCCCCATTTAACGATTGCCCAAACTAATCACCGGTCGAGAGTAGGCCTAAAGAGGACCAAACTCTCTCCCAAGAAGGCGCTCTCATGGGTCGAAACCATGACCTAGCTGACTCAGCGGCACACGCTTGGCGTGAATAACCGAGCTGCAATATATATATATGTATATATATATATATATATATATATATATATAATTGATATTCAAAATAAATTTTTTAGCCATAATATATCATATTTGTCAAATATACTATGAATTCAAAATTATGACAATTTGATCCAATATTTTTTCAAACTATGAAAAATCTATCCAATCATCAATCTAGGGATTTAGTTGATAAAATTAAAAATACAATTGAGTTTCTTAACTTTTATAATTTCAAATTGGTATATTTAATTGGAAAAAATATTCATGAGAAATTTTTTTTTAATAATTTATCAAGATATTTTTTATTTTGTTGATAAATTTATTAATTTAAATTTAAATCTTAATATGTTATGAAAGAATTATTCAAAAATTATATACTAGTTTTTTAAGTTATTAAAAATTTAGTCTCTCTAAGTTTAATGGTAAAGATATTATAATCGACCTATAAGTTTCACATTCGAATCCCCTCTCCCCCAACTATCGGAAAAAAAGTTATTAAAATTTATCTATCTAGTTCATTTTGATTTTATTTCCCCTTATAGCCAACCGGTTTTAAAAAAACTTCTCTAAATTGAATCAAAAATTGATTTGTACAACCTTATTTTCCAAAACAAAACTTGATTCTTTTTATACCAATGCCAAGATTCCTACTACACATCCAGATCTCGAATCACAAGGGTAGAGATCCGACTAGATAAAAAAAAAAAGAAAAAAGAAAAAAGAAAAGAGATGAAGCATATCAAACTATAACAAAATTTTAATCAAGTGGAAAAGGGAACTGAAATTCATATCATTTCCTTGCAATTGAAAGAAATGTTCCATAGCCTACAGCATCAAGAGAAGACATACATACCAAGAGCAAAACAGAGAATTACACGTTGCAGGTGCATATATAATTTTTCATCATCAACGACGGAGAAATTTATGTTATTAACTCTATAATGTTTAACCTTATTCAAATTTTGCTTGGTGAAACGTCAACTGTGTTTCAACATCCAATTCCTATAAGATGGTGAACTTACCAAGTAAAATAGATAGGCCGAGGATTACATGAACATTCAGCAACCACATCGTCTGTCTGGAGAGAAACATAACCAACTCTCCTGTCATTATTCTACCAAAAGAAAAACAAAAAACAAAAAAACTCCAGATCAATTCTCTTCATTAGACCCAAAAATTTTCATTCTTGACAACGGAGTCCTCAAATACCCTTCCACCTCAAACTTCTTTGGAGAAAGCTCGCGATACTTAGCAAACTGCTCTCTTGCCTCCTCATTCCTATCAAGCAAACTGTATATCATTCCTCGGCAAAAATAGGGCCTAAAATCAGTCGGATCCTCCTTGGACAACTCTTGATAACTATTCAGAGCCTCCTTCACATTCTTTTGAAGAAACTGTATCTGGGCCATAATAAACCTCACATCTCTTGCTTCTTTCACTCTATTCCCCTCTTCTGCAATCTCTAAAGCTTGTTGCAGCCTTGTAATAACTGCATCTCCTTCCCCACATCTGTCCATTAGAAGTGCATTCTCAAACAAGGCCTCAAAAGATAATGGATTCAATTTAAGTATTTCTTCAAACACGTTACGTGCATCCTGAGTTCGACCCATTTCATTTAACAACCTTGCCATCAAGAATTTCCATTCGGTAACCAAAGGCTGTGCTTCAACTAGGCGATTAAGTATCTTTATAGCTTCCTCATCTTCCCCATTTTCAAGCTTTTGTTGCAGGAGGGATTTGAGGGATTCAATAGCTTCTGCATTGGAATCAAGAAATTCAGATATGGGGGAGGAGGGTTGGTTCTGATGTATCTCTGCTGTAGCTGCTGCTGCTTCTTCTTGCTCTTGGTGAAGGGTTTGTTCTTGTTCGGTTAATGTAGCTGAAGTCTCGGCCTTTGCAGGAAAAACAGAGAACTTGGACGCAAATGAAGCAGAGACGCCGATCAAGATGGCAGCTTTAGTAATGGCTTTGAGGGTTCGGAGGATAGGGGGATGATCTGAGCCTGAGGAGGCCCTGATAGGTTTAAGGGAAGGAAAACAAGTATTATAATTATGGGTTTTGAGATTGAGGGAGGGGAGATTATGAGGAAATGAAGGAGTAGTTTTGAGATGGAGGAAGGATGTAGCTAGAGTGGAGGAGTTCATGTTTGCAGGCAGGCAGCTACAATTGAATTGAATTCAATTGAACTGAACTCAACTCAACAGAAGATGATAGCAAAAGGAACGAAGGGTTTATTTAGGGTTTGTGCTTGTGACTTTCTGGTAAAAATGGGAGAAGAAATTGTGAGTGACAAAAGAAGAAAGATAGTCGGCTTTTGACATCATTGACCAATCACCTTACCTTACCATTCAATTTTTGTTTTGTTTGGTTTGGTATGGTTTGGTGCATCAATATTATTATTATTAATTTAATTGGATTTTGGTAGTAGGTGATGGTCATCACATTCATATGGTCATTTTCTTGTTTGAGCAAATTTCTATATTACTCTTTTCTTTTCATTTTCTTTAAAACAAACTTTCTTTCTTTTTTTAGTACTGTTAATTATTTATATAGATTTTATTCATATTTCCATTCCTTCCCTTGAAATTATTCTTAGTTTTAAGAACCAGACCAGTTGAATCAAGAACATGTGGTTGACTCAAATCAAATTTGGATTTCTTTGGTTAAACCAAATTTTTTAATCGGTTAAATCAATATATAGACTGGTTAGACCGTTCAAAAGACCAAATTATCATTAAAAATAAAAAGAAAATTACCATTCGGTCCACCAATAGAACCTTCAACTCCAATTTGTCCACCGGTTCAGCTTAGTTTTGTCCATCAGATTTTAAAACAGTGGTTCGGATCACACAAAAATGCCAAAAATGCATATGGTACAATAAGGTAATATTATTGCTTAAAATGTTAAATAACTTGCATTTTTCATTTCTCTCCCTGTATATACCAAAGAGAAGAAAATCAATCTTAATTCTTTTTGGAAAGAAGTATAAAATTAAATACATGGTTTTTAGATTTCAGATAAATAAATTTTTTAATCAAAATGTGGTGCAAGAGATTTTACTTATCCATTCGCAATATCAACCATGTTCTATTTTTTTTTTATTAATGGAGCACTAAAGATGCAAGTCTATTGGATCTCTCTCTCTCTCTCTCTGAAGAAAAATAAAATAAAATAAAAAAAGAGATAGGTAATACTAAAACTGCCATGAATGAAACTCTACAAAACTTTTTGATAAGAACTCTAAAAACTTAATCATAATTATTCTATTATTATTCAATTTAAGGCCAAAATTTACAACAAATGGCCAAGGAAAAGCACCCGTATAATCTCAGATGGACAGAAACCTGGGAGAAGATTCATTCATCAGCAAGAAACAAGTCTTAATCGATGCTCAAATTCCTATGTGCTACCCTCTCCAAGATTTTACAAATGATTGATTACGGGTTTTACATGAACTTCACTCGGATAATTTCACATACCTAATCTCTTTGTACCACATTCTGAGCAGAATTTGGAGGTCTCTCTTATGTATGGAGCACCACATTCATCACAAAATTTTGCCGGGCTTGTAGGCTGCAATTTAAGGAAGTTAGGCAAACAAGGTTACATTCTCTCCATAGGAGTTATATGCATGATTCAAATATTGAAAATGGCATCATGACATTCCGGAAGAGAAAAAAGTTGAGAAAAAAAAAAAAGGATGTTGATATTGTTATTTGACATTCTATAATAATCAGAGTATAATCTGGTTTGACAAAGCTGTCTTGTGTTTGCCATTAATCAAAATTGTGTAGAAGAACACTCGTGCAATACTTCTAAAATGTTAACTTTTCCGAATTCCTACCATAGGGCCCCCCTGTAAATTTCAAAACCCAGGAGACAGCACTTCAACTCTAGTAAAGAAATAGTAGCATAAAAGTTCTAACATGTGTTAAGGATACTTAGGATGCAATATCCCAAACAAATCATATATGCGTAATCATTTACAACAAAAGCAGAAGCCTAATTAAAAGAATACTCACCATTAAATGCAAGCGCCCTCCAACATGACCTGCTGTGAGGGGTTGTAGCTGTAAATAAGCCATGTGTTGAGAAATGTTAGGAGACTGGTTAGCATGGGCAATTTCTGGTAAGTGAGAAGTTGGTCCACATTGATGATTTTGAGAAAACTGAGTAGAATTCTGACTTTGGTGAATTTGATGATGGTTCTGGTGAATTGGATGAAATGGAGGTTGATGTGACATTGAATCTACATGATGCTTTGGAGGAGGCTGCTCCTCATTTTGTGGCTGCAAAAAAGCAAAACAGACTGAAATTCCTACGGTGTTATTAATGATGCCAAAGTATCAAATGGATACAAGCACTGCTGCAAATGGGCGTTGGAAACATAATAGCTGAACCAGATAAAAGGACCATAGATGTGTTTAAACTAGTAACCACAATCCATTAAACCTGGTCCAGAAACTACTCTGCAATGGCAATGAATTGAACAAGTAATTTAATCACGGATGCAATGTTTGAACCACTTAAAAGTCAAAAAAACATCAATTACATAAACTGTAAAGCGGTAAGTTTATTTGACTTACAGATCGAAATCCTTGTGTGGTAGCCATTGAAGGAGGACTATCTGTAGCTGGCAGTGTCTGGACAAGTAAAAAAATATGATCAATCACTTCAACTTAAAAGTTTTAAGCACGGTGCTTGCCATTAACAATTATTTAGACATCCACTAAAACTAGGACAGCATTTCACCATGATTTTCTGTATTATTAAATCGAAAAACTTGTAATCCTCAATTTGGCAATGGAAATTATGTCAATTGCCATCATACTAAAGTGAATTAACAAAAAAAAATCTCCAAATTAGACCGACCAATATATGCTACCAAGTTTAGGCACTACACAAGTAGATACTCTCATCTTAAAACAAAGCTCCAAAGAAGAGCTTAGGTTTTGAAACAGGGCAAGTTAAAGCATTTGCTGGATGGATTGGAACTTACCAGCAAACCAGGAATGTTGGAAAGAACGCGCCTATATTTGTGCCTTGGAGAGTAGAATTTATAGTCTCGAGCAGAGACAGCAACCTCATTTCGACCTGTTAGTCGTTTAAACCTGCAATGTTAGCAACGGGGTCAGAGTGTAACAGCATAAGGTTGGCATTGTATAGGCCAGCTCATGGGTTGCCTTCTTAGCAAAATGAGGATGCAGTGCAGCAAAAGAATTGTGAAACTAAAAGCAATGAACATTCATTAAAATTTATAAAGAAAAGAAAAAAAGGAAAGTGCTTACCACTCAGAATCTTCAATGGACATATTATTTGGCTTCTCGATGATCTCCAAACCATTAACAACAACGAAACGCACTCTCTTCTCTTCTTGAATTACAAGTTCTGGAAATCGGGTCCTGGTCTCAAGAGAAGTGGCCAATTCTCTTCTTTTATAAACACAAGGACCTTTTTTAGGGAATTTTTTGGCAAGGGCACGGTATAAACCGCCAGCAGCCTCAAGGGCAACACCAATGGACTTATCACGAAGAGAATTCAAGGAAGAGAGCCTGAGATTAACGTCGTGGATGAGGGATTCATACAAATTAGCAACATACATTAAGGGAAGAGCAAAAGTGGGATCACCCTCGTATTGGAAATCAGGGGATTTTCTTTTAGGATTGGGAGAAAGGAATTTATTATTAGTGTTAGGAAGATGATGATTAGGGGGTGGGGGGTCCTGGAGCTGGGGTAAAGAGAGAAAGTCAGGAGGAGGGAGATGAATGAGATGATCAGTGATGAAGTGATCGACAATAATTTGCAAAAACCTTGACCTTGCAGACTCAATGGGGGATACATCTATTATTGAAACCCATGAAATGAAAAGGAGAGTTAATAGATAGATAGATAGATTATGAGATAGAAAAAATAATAAAGGAGAGAGTGAAGTGAGGAGTGAAGAGTACCATCAATAGTCAATAAGAGAAGATCAAAGGGAGGTGGTGGAGTGGAATTGTTAAGGGTAGAAGAAGGATCCTCATTGACGTGGTTGTGGTTGTGGTTGTGGTTGTGGTTGTGGTGGTCAACTTGAAGATGGAGAGGATGATCATCTGGTTGTTGTTGATGTTGGTCTTGCTCATGGATAGCTCCAACAGCAGAGAATTGATGATGATGATGATGATGATGTATGCAGTCCTAACAATGAAATGAAATGAAATGAATTGAAACAGTAATTTTGGCATTAAATAAAAGAAAAAGAAAAGAAACTTACAACAGGAGGAGGAGGAGGAGGAGCATCCAGGCAATCAATATTATGAGAATGAGAGTGAGGGAGAGAACTGGAATTGGAATTGGAATTGGAATTGGAATCAACAACGACAGTAGTGTTGAGATCGCGAAGAGAGGAAGAAGTAGAATTGGAATTGGCCATGAAAGAACAATTACAAGTACAGCAAGTAGAATTAGAAGAAGAAGAATTGCTACTGCTACTCGTATTCTTATTATTAGTATCACTGCTTCTTGTATTCTTATTACTATCAGCATTTGCAACCCTACTCCTACTCCCCATTGTTTTTTTAATTTTACAAATAATTACTCTAATTATTCATCCACCAGCCGCAGCCATGTCGTCGTCGTCGTCGTCGTATTGCTGAATTGAAATCGCAATTTAAAAAAAATTTGGAAACTGAACACACACTCACACTCAAAACTATCAGAAATTCATAATTATAATATTAGTTTTAATTTTTGTAATTTATACCAAAAATAGGCAGAGGGAGAGCGAAGAAGAAGAAGAAAGAAAGTACAGCTTCAACTACAAGAATTATATATTTTTTTAAATAAAAATAAAAATAAAAATAACGGCTATACAGACTTGAGAGAGAAGGAGAAGCAGCAGCAGCAAATAAGATTCCAAACCCAAAGCTGAGGCTCCGTCCCTAATCCAAATCCAAGCCTAACATCTCTCCCTCTCCACACCATCTGTTGACTCTTCTTCTCTCTACACTTTTACTACTCTTTTTATTTATTTCTTTTTCTTAGCTTATTTATTTTATTTTAACTCGAACTTCCCAATTGTTGATTCGAACCAAAACCAATTTGACCCTTTCAGAAACCAAAACCAAAATCAGGGTTTAATTTCGATTTCTCTTCAATTAGAATCGAGATAGTACTTTTAGTTCGGCTCTGATTTAGTTTCGGTTTTCAACCATAAATTTCAATTTTATAAGCAGTTTAAAACTAAAACTGAACCCTCGATTCCATTCTAGTTCCTTTTCCAACTATGGACAAGTATAATTTCAATTTCATTCCATTACTTCTTTTCTTTAAAAAAACAAAGAAAATAAAAATCTTTTTCTCTATTATTATTATTGAGCAAAATTACACTTTGTTATTAAACTACTCCCTTATTAATGACACTTATGAAAATTTCAATATTTCTTTTATTATTCAAGTAGAGGGTGAAAATAGAAAAAAAAAATATACTCCATCCGTTTCAAAATATTAGTCTTTTTAGAAAATGTAATTTGTTTCAAAATATCAGTCCCTTTCAAATACTAATGCATCATTAAATTCTTTTTTCCACTTTTATCACTACACTTTATTACTTATTACTACTTTACATAACATAAAAAAAATAAAATTACAATTCTCTATAAAAGGGCAACTTAGTCAATTCAATCATTTTTTTCCTAAAATCTAAACTAATTAATAGCTTTCTTAATACATGTACATAACCTTAAAAGACTGATATTTTGAAACGGAGGGAGTATAAGATATTAATTACTTTTCTTAATCTTTGAGAAATGGTCAAATCAAGCAAGAAATATGGAACGGAGTGAGTATTATGTAAAAAAATTATCATCTTACCATTCTAACCGTTATTAGCATACCTTCACGTTTTTTTAAACTCCTTTTCTCGTATTTAAGAAGGATTAAATTTTAGATTTATATTAGATATAACCTCGCGTTGCTTTGGGGGAGGACTTTTTTTTGTTAAAAGTTTTTTCTCTAAAGATGTTATAATTAAAAGTTTATAGTATTTTCCTTCAGAAATATCATCAATCCAACATTTTTTACAATTATTATAGTTACATACATGATGACTATATAGAAAATGTAAAATAATAATATAATTATTGTAAAAAGCTAAATTAATCATCACTCGATATATAATGTATAGTAATTAAACAATTAAATATAGTACATTTATCAAAGCCATTAACCTTACTTTACTCTTGGTAATTAGGCATATAATAAATTACTTGATAAAAACTGGTAGAAGTTGAATTAAATGTCTGGTAATTTAATTCAATAATAATTATGAAAGAAATTGAGGTCATACATGTAACATAGTGTTTAATGTCCCAAATTGGGACATCCCAATAGGGACATTTTTATCTCTCAATTTAAGTTTGTTTATTTTTTCAATACTCATTTATTAATCATCAATTTATAATTTATTAATTTTTTATTTACAATTTACACAAACACCCTTATTAGGATATCCCAATTTGAGATGTTAACAATTATTGTAACTTAAAAAGATAGTTAAGACAGTTTTATAAGTTTTATAAATTTTATTATGTGATAATTATAAAGAAATGAATTATTTGTCAGGGAAATATTTTTTTTAATCACTACGTCATCAATATATTGACTTTTAATAATTGATATAACTTCCTTTATTCAACAAATTTAAGACTATTAAGAATAAATTTTATATTTCATTCCCTATTTTATAGGCAATAATATAAAATCACTAAAAATTTATAATTGTAATATTTTATATAAAAATGATAAATTTCACATATATTTATGAATGGAAAGTGAGTTTATTTATTAGATTATTACTCAGAACTTTTTTGGATTCTATCTAGCTAAATATAAATATATTTTAAAAAGAATAAACATTTAATTATTAACCTTTAAGGATTAATGCATAATTTTAATATTCTATATAAAAAGGATAAGATTCTTTATAAATAAAAGGGGGTTTATTTATTAGATTATCAAACAATTTTTTTCTTGATAATTTTATATGACTAAATATTGGAATTTTTTTTTTATTTTGACTCATTAAGTATAAGTATATTTTTTTGGCGTAATTAAAAAAATAACATCACTTCAGTTACGGCTTATAACTTAATAAAAATATTAAAGGGAAATGTTTACATATACATAAAGACGTCAATTTATTTGCAAACATACCTAAAAAAATTATATTTGCATTCATGCCTAAAAACGACATTTTATTTGTTAAGCTGCCTAAATTTTAGGTAAAACAAACAAAATGCATCTTCTCTCTACAAAAAAAAAAAAAATCAGATTCACACAAAAATCATTCACGCATCTTTCTCTCTTTAAAAAAAAACTCTCAAAACAGCAAACAGAAATCATCAAATCTACCCATTTCAATCTTTGTAGCTAAATATTCAGAAAAAATAAAAAGGCAATATTACCTAAATCTCGCCATTTACTGTTATATAAATGTTTCTTCGAAAATTTCAGTAACGAAAAAATAAAAAATCTTAATTGTTTTATGATTTTTACATCATAGTTTACCAAAAAAAAATGATTATGAATCATTTAATATATATATATATATATAAAAGCATAGTACAATGTTTTTAATACTTGTTTTCATAATTTTTCCATAATAGGTTTATAATTGCTTCATACATATCATCCTTCAAAAAATATATATACGTATTTTTCCATAACTGTTTCTTAATTATTTCGAAACTATTCTTTATTAGGTTGATAAGTGTTTCATACATATCATCCTTTAAAGAAAAATTAGACCATCCCACCAAAAAGACAACCTTTCATACGAAATTCCCCGATGCCAATCTCGCACTTAACACGCAAAGCAACCATAACTGTTTCTTAATTGTTTCAAAACTGTTCTTTATTAGGTTCATAATTGTTTCATACATATCATCCTTCAAACAAATATATGTATGTTTCCATAACTGTTTCTTAATTGTTTCGTAACTATTCTATAATAGTTCATAAGTGTTTCATACATATCATTCTTCAAAAAACATATGTATGTTTCCATAATTGTTTTTAATTGTTTCGTAAATGTTCCATAATAGGTTCATAATTGTTTCATACATTTCTTCCTTCAAGAAATATATGTATGTGTCCATAAATGTTTCTTAATTGTTTCATAACTGTTCCAAAATAGGTTCATAATTATTTCGTACAGGTCATCCAAAAAAAGAAAAATTTCGTCAGATGATGAAATTATTGGTGATTATCTAAAGAAGAAACGAATGCTTAAAAAAAAGCAGAAGGAGGAAACACTTACTAAAAAACATACTGATTTAGTAGAAGAAGTTGGTAAAGAGATGAAAAAGGATGTTAAAATGAAGAGAAAGTTTGATTCCACTGTGATAAGTGGAGATTTTCCAAATGAAATATTTATGAGACACATATGAATCAGAATTAGAAATAGTTAAAGAAACACTTATAAAATAACCACAAAAACATCAAATGAAATTATTCAAGTTCAGTTCCATGAAAACATATCAATATCATTATTTGTAAATCAATATTTATATCTTCAACACTTAAGAAACAGTTAAGAAACACTTATGAAACAGTTAAGAAACACTTATGAAACAGTTAAGAAACACTAATGAAATAACCATAAAAACATCAAATGAAAATTCTTCAAGTTCAATTCAATGAAAAAAATATCAATATCATTCTTTGTAAAACAATATTTAGTTCTTCAACACTTAAGAAACACTTAAGAAATAATTAAGAAACACTTATGAAACAGTTAAGAAACAATTAAGAAACACTTATGAAATAACCATAAAAACATCAAGTGAAAAAAATATTCAAGTTCAGTTTCATGAAAACATATCATTATCATTCTTTGTAAATCAATAATTCGATCTTCAATATCAGATAACACCATTGAGTGGCCAACAACTTTGTTAACAATCGGAAACTCATTAAATTGCAAAAACAGTTAAGAAAAACTTATAAAATAACAACAAAATCATCAAATGAAATTCTTCAAGTTCAGTTCCATAAAAATATATCAATATCATTCTTCGTAAATCAATATTTAGATCTTCAACATTATATTCCACCTTCGAACAACCAGCATCTTTGTTAACATCAAAAACTCATTATCCTACAAAAACACTTAAGAAATAGTTCAGAAACACTTATGAAATAACCACAAAAAAATTTATGAATCATATATGAAACAGAAAGGAAACATTTATGAGACACATATGAATCAGAATCAGTTATGAATCATATATGAAACATAAAAAAAAGAATACATCAGATAACAAAAAAAACTCATTGAACCATACATGAAACACATAAGAAATATATGTGAAACATTTATGAAACATTTACAAAACATTTATGAAACATTTAAAAAAATGAATATATCATATAACCAAAAAAAATATTGAAACATATATGAAACACTTATGAAACGTCAGCACCTGTTCAGAAAAAAAACACACCTAAACAACAATAAAAAAAAATAGATCGAAACTCAAAGGAGAATGAAGAAGAAAAAAAAAAAAGTGAAAAACATTTAACATAAGAAGATTAAAAACAACTCAAGCATCAACAACATCAACATCAAACAACAAACATGAGCAAAAACAACTCTGATATATGACGAACAAATAAGAAAAATAAAAATAAAAAATCGCATTGTGTTTTGTTCATCGATCTCAATCTCCTCTCTAAATTTCAACCGCTAAATCGCAGCTTTTGATTTTTATTTATCAAATCTGAGAATAGATCTATTATTATTCTGAATTAATTTGCGATTGCAGATCCATATATCTCAATCACATGTATTTTCATGCAAATTTCTTCTTAATTAAATTAATTTGATTAAATCTGAGATTAATTTATGAAGGATTTATTATTGATGTTGATGTTGATGTTGATGTTGATGTTTTTACAACTATAGAAGAAGAAGAAGAAGAAGAAGAGGAAGAGGAAGAGGAAGAAAAAAGAGAGAAAATCAATGAAGAAGAAAGGCACAAAAATAGATAGAAGAAAATGGAAAAAAAATATAAAGGAAAAAAAAACATAAGAGAGAAAGATGAAAAGAGAGAGAAAAAAGAGTGGGAAAGAGAATGATAAGATAAGGTGTGGTGATAATAGATGAAAGAGAAAAAAAAAGAGATAAGATAAGGTAAGGATGATAGGTAGAGAATGCAAATAATTTATAAATTAGAGTAAAAACATATAAAAAGAGGTAAGAAAGTAAAGTTTAAAAAAAGAGTTATTTTTTTACAAAAATTTTACAAGATAAGGTAAGAGGTGCAATTCCCCCAAAGAAAAATAAAGGCCCAAATTTTATCCGCGGCACTCTTGGGCCAATAAATAGGATGAAGCAACCTATCACTTATCTTCTCCGGGAAATTTACATAAAAGCCTAAAAGCGCTCACTTAATTGGTAAAATACTCATGATACTAAATATTTACATCTATGCCTAAAAATGGAACTTTTATTAATCAGCTGCCTAACTTTTATAGAAACGTATAAGAAACACTTATGAAACATAAAAAAAAAACCCTTTTTCTAATTTTTTGGCAGTTTTATATTTCATTCACATGTGTTTCAAAATGTTTTTTTATTACTTTTAATGAGTTTTTTTTTGTTATCTGATGTATTCCAAGTCAATATGTATTTTCACATTCCATAAAACAAGAGCAGAATATTCTATTATTATTTTCAGAAATACAAAAAAATGCAATTTCAATAAAATTTCAGATATTGCATTATTGTTCTTTTACTATTTCCACAAAAAAATAATTATTCAATTATATTATATAAATTGTTCTATTAAATGTTTCATCCTATTCATTCTCCCCTTCATCATCAATGGATTTTTCAATAAATCACCATAAAAAAGAAGCTTTATGAGAAAACTGATTATCCTTCAACAAAATAAAAAAACACATATGAAATACTTAAGAGATACTTACGAAAACGGTTATGAAACACTTATGAAATAATCACAAAAAACATCAAATGAAATTCTTCAAGTTCAGTTCCATGAAAAAAAGTCAACATCATTCTTTGTAAATCAATATTTAGATCTTCAACATCAGATTCCACCTTTGAATAACCAGCATCTTCGTTAACAGTTAAAAACTCATTATCCTGCAAAAACAGTTAAGAAACAGTTACAAAAACACTTATGAAATAACCATAAATATATCAATATCATTCTTTGTAAATCAATATTTAGATCTTCAACATCATATTCCACCTTTGAATAACCAGCAAATTCGTTAACAGGCAGAAACTCATTATCCTGCAAAAATAATTAAGAAACACTTAAGAAATAGTTAAGAAACAGTTAAGAAGCACTTAAGAAACAGTTAAAGAAACACTTATAAAATAACCACAAATATATTAATATCATTCTTTGTAAATCAATATTTAGATCTTCAATATCATATCCACCTTTTAATAACCAGCATCTTTGTTAACAATCGGAAACTCATTATCCTGCAAAAGTAGTTAAGAAATACTTAAGAACACTTAAGAAACACTTAAGAAACAGTTAAAGAAACACTTATGAAATAACCACAAAACATTAAATGAAAATTCTTCAAGTTCAGTTCCATGAAAACATATCAATATCATTCTTTCTAAAAAATCACCAGAACACGAAGCTTTATAAACATCAAGTTATTGCGGAGAAAGAGTTTCACATATATTTTTCAACACATAAAATCTTTTACCACCTGAAACAACAAAAAAACACATATGAAAAACATAAACAATAAGAAACATTTAGGAGACACATGTGAATTAGAATCAATTATGTACCACATAAGAAACATTTATGAAACAAATATGAAACAAATATGAGACATTTATGAGACACATATGAATCAGGATTAGAAATCAGTTATATACCACATAAGAAACATTTATGAATCACATGTGAAACATTTATGAAACAGACATGAAACATTCATGAGACACAAATGAATCAGAATCAAAAACCAATTATGTACCACATAAAAAATATTTATGAAACAGACATAAAATATTTATGAAACACATATGAAACATTTATGAAACACATCTTAATAAAAATCAATAATCATCATTCTGAATATAACCAATCAGTATAGCCATATGCATCTTATTTTCATCTTCCAAATAACAAGGACAAAAAACTTATAAACATCTTCTTTTGAAAAAATCTCCACTTACAACTGGCAAAAAGCAAACTTTCTCTTCTTTCTAACAACC
>CANYLF011124230.1:0-10841 GCA_948193215.1 Bocquillonia castaneifolia
AAACTTAGCACAAGAAGATAACAAAAACACAATTAAGCATAATAAATTTTGAAAAATTTAACCACAAAAATTAAAAACAGCCAACAATTCCCTCCCCCACACTTGAATGAAACATTGTCCTCAATGTTACAATAACAAAAATTAAAAGCAAAGAGGGTAAGGAAACTTCCCTGAAAAATAGCCGCATCAAATCACCGAACCAAGAGTCGGTGTCCAAGAAAACCAAAATAAAAACCAAAAAGAAAACACCACAAAAAGAAATTAAAAAAAAATCCTAGAAAAGGAAAAAAATAAAAGCATTGGGTTGGCTCCCAACAAGCGCTTAATTTAACATCTTTAGCTAGACATACCTCCCTTTTTTTATTTATGATAAAACCAAACATGTGGAAGCATCCTTAGAAGCATCTTCCTTTTCTTCTCCCTTATAGGCTCCCTTATGCCTAGATAGTATAGAGCATATTCCACAAAAACAATCATTGAATCAATGATTACATCAAGAATGTATGATTCTTTTTGTGGGTTCTCAGACAATATACTCTTTATCACAAGATCTTCATAGATGACGGTGATGGGTGAAGGTACATAAACTTCATAACTTGAATCCTCAACATCAATTTCATCTTTGTCTTGTCCATCCTCAAGGATTTCACAAAACTCCTCATCAACATGAAAGTTGGATTCTTGTAAATCCTCCTCCTTGTCTGTATTTTGAAATTGTGGTTGAACTTCAAGGACTTGCTCATCATCCTCTTCCATGGGCTCAATGTCTTCTCCATTACATACTTTACAATTCCAAGGAGAATGTGTTAGTTGAAATTCATACTCATCATCCACATTCTCAAAGAATGTGTTGCTACCATTCTTAACAAATCTCTCTTGTTTATTTATTTTCCATCTTATTTTATCCTCATATTCTTCCATCTTTTGAATGGACTCTTCAATTGATGTTGGCTTTTAACCATACACTTCATTTAAACGTGCTACGAGATGCTGCAAATCATCAAGTTTCTTCTTGATATTAAGTGAAGCTATTACCATACATGAATATATTGTCATTCCTCAAAGAAGAATAGAACTGTCCACTTAAATTATGATTATGAGTGAATTGAGGTTGTGGAGATGTATAATTAATCGAGCATCTACACTATTGACGTCCCACTCCACACCAATTATAATTTTTAAAAATTTGAAGTTGTGGAGGTGCATAGTTGACCGAACATTCACTCCAATGGTGATTTTCTCTACACCTGTCACACTCCTGAAAAGAAAATTGAGGATAATTAAATTATGCATGTCCATCATCATACAAAAAATCTTATGCATTATGGTTCCAAAGTTGATTAGAATATTCATCATTATTCAAGATGAATCACAAAAAAAATAAAATAAAATAAAACACATAATTTTTTTAACAAACAAACAAACATAATAACGACACAAAACAATAAACAAATAAAAACAAACGTAATCAAAAAATAATTAATTCCGTTGTCCCCGGCAACGACACCAAAAACTTGACAGGCTCCCACAAGTGCACGGGGTCTATCATAGTAACAATCTCGGAGTACGAGGTTGAATCCACAACGATAATCATTTTAACTATAATTCGATTAAGTTTCACAAGTAAACAATTAAAAAAATGAATAACCTTAATTTGATTTTGAAATAAATTGAAAACCAAATTAACAAAAAAATAAATACAAGTAATTAAACTAACAATTACAAAGCAATTAAATCAATAAACAAACACAATAAAACAAGCACTAGAGTTCAGGATTTCACCTAGAGGGATAATTCAATCATCATTCAAATTCATTTAAGCAAGACTTTTCAAAAGTATTTTAATCCTCCATCGAGGTAGAAAAACGTATTCAGTTAAACTGAATTGCTAATTTATCGATGCAATTCTGAGAATTAATTGAACCCATTAAGCAAATCTTTAAATCAAGTTAGGTTAATTGCCATGTCTGTATTAACATCTAAACAAGCTCAATTCCCAAATCCGGTTTATAACAACCCGTCGATTCAATTATAAATCCTATGAACATACATCTAGGTAATTAGTCAAGAAATATATCATTAAGCTCTTGAAAATTGAATTAAACGAAGAAAAGAAGAAAAACTTTTATTAAATAGTAATTCAAACCATTGATAATCAAATTATCTCCCACTAGATTAGATGCATCCCTTTAGTAGGAGATTTAGTTCCTGAACATAATAAAAAAACCAACAAACAAACAATAATAACAAATATAAACATAATTAGAAGATAGATAGAATCAAGAAAAGAAAAACTTAGTCTTGAAAGATGAAATAAAGCTTCAATCTTCATAAATCTTTGTAAACCAATCTTGAATCCTTGAACAATGGTGTTTTTCTAAGTATTTCTAATGTTTTTCCAGCCACCAAAAGTCACCCAAAATTGTATTATGTTGTGTATTTATATTGGTAGAGTTTCCAACCCTAATAGGGTTTTAACCTACTTAAGGAATTTTCCTAATTGGATTAGGAAAATAAGGCTGCACACTTACATCAAATTGCACCACAATTTCGGGGTTCTTAGAGACTTCAAATAAAAATATTTAAAACATAAAAGTTGTAGATCTAGATGTCTTCTTTCTGTAGCCTTTTGAATCATCTCAATCGGAGTTTGGTAGCAAAAGTTATGGCCGAAACAAGGAACATTGCCAGAAATCTCAGTTTTTAATCGTAAATCGGACCAAATGGTTTGGTCCAATCAAGGTCCGGTCTTAGTCCAGTTTACTACTGGAATTCTTGGTTGAAGATGGCTGGTTGAACCAGATCATGTAGGGTTTGAACCGGACCAAATTTGCTCCTGTCAACGATCCGGTCTTAGCTTTGACTGATCGATTTGAGCTCAATTTGACTCCGAATTCATTTCGGTTCGGTCTCACGTGTTCCTAACACTGTAAATTTATAAAATATGACAAATTAAATGCTAATCTACTCAAGTAAAAAGGAAATGGAATAAAAACTAAATAAAATATATAGAATATAAATCGGTTATCAAAATATATTAAAAATTATAATCATAAAATTAATTTTGTCAAAAAAATATAATTATAGAATCATTCATGTTAAAAAAAATAGCCTATGAAATTTACCTTTTATAAGAAGGTTAATTTTGTAAGTAAGAATAATTGTAGGTATTTGCTCCTAAAAAAGCTCCAAAATGGAGCAGATGCAATCTGCTGCGTATATGCTCCAAAAAAAGCTAACAGCGCCAGATATGCTTTCCTCGCCAAACACCTAATAGGAGTATATTTGGACAGAAAAGGTTATCTACTAGCAGATCTGTCAAACCAAACACCTATACGTCCCATTCAATATTCTCATGCCCGCTAATCCAATCCAAGTTTCCATCGAAATCCAGTAAATACTCAATGTTACATTCTGCACGTGGAAGATCATCTCCTATACATTGATTAGTTTCCTCTACAATTTGATCTTCCAAATCATTTATATCTCTAAACTCCTCAATATTCACCATAGTTATATGAAACACATTTAAGTAGTTGTCTACAAGTTAGAACCAGACATCAATATGTCTGTGCATCAACCGTATCAAGGCAAGTGACACTGATTGGGTAAATGCGTCCTATTCAATAATCTTATGCCTACCAATTCAAGCTAAGTCTCCCCCAAAATTCACTAAGTACTGAATAGTATATTCTCCACTTGGAAGATTAAAATCTAAAGATTGATTAGTTTCCTTTACAATTTGATCTTCCAAATCATATATATCTTCAACCTTTTCCAATTCAACTGATTTATAAAGTAGTCATCATCTTCAGTTTGGAACCTGAGTTCAATATTATGTGGTGCTTAATAGTCACTTGTGCCTCATTATTCCCCTCCATCATGCCCTCTTCCTTCCCCTTCATTAATATTTTCTCCTTCTTTTTCTTCACTATCCTTACCTTCTCGCTCATTAATATTTCATCCTCTTTCTCCTTCACCATCCTTACCTTCTCCTTCAACACCACTCCCAGCTGCTGCTCCTTGTTCAGCTGGTTCACCATCCTCATCATTATCCTCCCTGTCACGTGCTATCAAGGCAGCTCGCACCGATTGGGTAAATACGTCTCATTGAATCCCATGCCCACCAATCCAATCCAAATTTCCCTCCAAATTCAGCTGTAAATACTCAATAGTATATTCTACACCTAGATGATCAGCTCCTAAAAATTGATTAGTTTCCTGTACAATTCAACCTTCCAAGGCATTTATATCTCCAAACTCCTCCATATTCGACATAGTTATTTGCACAAAAATTTATAGCATCTAGGAACTAGACATCAATATGTCGTGCTTGATGGTCACCCGTGCCTCCTCCTTCTTCATTATTTCCTCCTCCTTCTTTTTCACTATCCTCATCCAAATTGTTAAAACCAAGTGGTCATGTTCAGGTAGACATAATTACAATGACAAAACTCAAACAAATTTCACAGAAAAAAACACAGTTTAAGTATATACTAGGTTGCACAAAAGCCTTAAAATGAATTACGTCACTGTGTCGGACACGTCTTGGAAACTGAAACTTTTTGGAAACTTCAAATAAAATTTAGAAAATTCTACAATGAGTTTTGAAACTTTTTAAATGATTTCTTGTATTGTTCTTCTAATTTTATTATTGGTAAAAATACATTTATGAGAAACTTAGATGAATTCTTTCACTAAATTTTGGCTAACTAGATTTTAACTTGAAATTATTATATATGACTAATTTTAAATTGATTTGACCTATACTGGTTGGATCTATTACATTTTATTAATTCATTGTCATCTTGAAATAATTATGTAAAAACAGCATTAAAAGAAAAAATAAGTCCAAATTTGATTCATCAGAAGTAAAATTATATTCAAAAGAAATATAAGCGAAATTAATAAAAAAAAATAAAATATTTCCTAAACGTTTTGTGTCCTATATTTTTAGAAAATTTCGTGTCCATGTATCGTATCATGTTGTGTCATGCCACGTTTCCCGTTTCCGTTTTCATGCAACTTAAGGTGTGTGTGCGTGTGATATATATATATATATAAAGAATTAATATTACATACGAATGTTAAAAAAAATAAGAATATTACCTAAGTGGATAACAGTACTACTTTGTCTTTCATCAACACCCAGCTCCTTTGTTGCCTCTTTTGAGAATGACGAATAGAGGACCAAATGGACTGCAAGCCTGAATTTACAGATATGCAGTGAGATCCTGAGACTAAGAAATAAAGGAATGAATGTGTGTGTGTGTGTGTGTATCTATATATATATATATATATATATATATATATATATAAAGCTGAAGCAGAATCACTGTACTTAGAACTGTGATTCTGCCTTCAACTTTAAGCCCCTGTTTTGGTCTTATTTACTGGATGAACCATTCATTTTTTTTCTGTTATTCTTTACATGGGCTGATGCCCTTTTAATTCAGCCCCTAATAATTGTCCATGTCCTTTTCTTTTATTTACTTTAGTGCCATATAATATTAGATCTCAATATAGACTAATTAACGCTTTTGCCATTAAAATTTGCCATTTCACTTAGACACATGGGTTATTTACGATTTTGCCATTAATTTATGACCTTTAAATTCACCGTACTTTCATCTTTACCATGCACATTAGACCATTGACTATCTATATTTACACTTATGCCATTTTAGCACTTGGGCTTCAGATCCATCCCAACAATGTCCACTGTCGTTCATGTGCTAGCCCAAATAAGTAAGGTAATTACTGGAATTGTTGCATTCAAGTGGTATAAAAAAAAACATTGCCACCATGGCAGTTGACAGGCTCCCGCAAGTGCACGGGGTCTATCATAGTAATAAACTTAGAGTACGAGGTCGAATCCACAGGGACAATCGTTTTAACTACTTTTTGATTAAGTTCATAAATAAACAATTAAAGTAAAACAAACAACCTTGATTTGATTTTGAAAATCCTTTAAAACTAAATTAACAAGAAAATAAATGCAAACAAATAAATTAAAAGGCAAATTTAAATCAACTAACAAACACAATAAAACAAATACTAGAGTTCAGGATTTCATCTAGAGGGGTAACTCAATTATCAATAAAAATCATTTAAGCAAAACTTTTCGAAAGTATTTTAATCCTCCGTCGAAGTAGAAAAACGTATCCAATTAAACTAAATTGCTAATCTCTCGATGCAATTCTGAGAATTAATTGAACCCATTAAGTGAATCTTTAAATCAAGTTTAGGTTAATTGCCGTGTCCGTATTAACGTCTAAACAAGCTTAATTTCCAAATTTGGTTTATAACAATTCATCGATTCAATTATAAATCCTAACAAACATAAATCAAGGTGATCAATCAAGAAATATGTTAATGAAGTGCTTGGAAATCGAATTAAATGAAGAAAAACTATATTAAAATAGTAATTCAAAACATTGATAATCAAATTACCCCCCCTACTAGATTACATCCATCCCTCTAGTAGGGAATTATTTCCAAAACATAATAAAAACAAATAAACAAACAATAATAACAAACATAAACATAATTAAAAGATAGATAGAATCAAGGAAAGGAAAACTTAGTCTCGGGAAGAAGAAAAACAATCTTTAATCTTCACAAATCTTTGTAAACCAATCTTGAATCCTTGAACAATGTTGTTTTTCTAAGGTTTTTAATATTTTCTAAGTGAAATAAAACAAGCCAAAGTTTTGGCTAATGTCTAATTAGGTTGTATATATAGTGCCTCTCAAAAATACAGCTAAAAAGCCCTAAAACCAAGTGAAATTCGGATTCTATGCATCAAACCAGACCTGCCCATGATCTAGTGTGAGGTCTGGTTAGTAACTATAATTCAGGCAGAATTTGGGCTGAGAACCGGACCTGGTTTAGGGTCTGGTCTGAAGTCTGGTCAGGCAGATGACCTAACTTCCAAGGGGCATAACTCGGTCGACCAACCTCCAAATTGAGAAATTCTTGAGCCTAAAATGAATTTCAAGATGTCTAGTTTAATTTATATGCTCTGATATTTTTCTAATTCCATCATCTTCTTGCCCAAAATTGCCTTGACATTTCAATGCTACATTTGAGACAACTTCTGTAGCACTTCTCAGAGTTTAGCTTGCATCTCCTTCATTCTAGCACCAATTGAGCTGATTCTTTTTACAAATGAAAGTAAATTCAATCAAATTATGATCTGGAGACTTTAAAATAAAAAAACTTTCCACATTGAATGATCCGAGCTCCCAAAGTTGGCCGATTCGCAAAACCGCAAACTAGCTTCTTTAAGCTCTAAATCTCAAAAGTTATCTTTAGCTTCTAAACTCTTAAAGCTTCACACCTATAATGAGTTCACATCAAAACAGTTATAAATCAAGTATGAAAACATAATAACCATGAATAAATTAGATCGATACTTGTATGATGCAAAAACAATAGAATTAAATGGTATATACTT
Source organism: Bocquillonia castaneifolia (assembly GCA_948193215.1). Lineage (NCBI taxonomy): Eukaryota > Viridiplantae > Streptophyta > Magnoliopsida > Malpighiales > Euphorbiaceae > Bocquillonia > Bocquillonia castaneifolia. Next base: position 7,460 of record CANYLF011124230.1, read on the forward strand.
TAAATGAACTCAAATTCCCATAATATTGTAAGTTAACAATAAATAATAAATTAAATGCTAAAACCACTCAAATGTGCAAAGAATTGAATTAAAACCCAATAAAATATATAGAATAATAACCGGTTATCCGCAACACCCATTTTAGGTGATTAGTGGCACTTGCATTCAAAAATTAAAGAAAATGTTACTATATCTAAGTGGTTAGGTTTTGTGTTGTCTTTTGGATGATATCAAGAGTTCTACTAACTTAATAAAGATAGGCCCATTGACTTTTATTTTTGATCAACACTTTTAGGATTTAAGAACTGTATCTTTAATTTCCCGATTGAAGTAAGCATGAGCACTTATTAAATAATTAAATGATCCTAAAATTTTATGTGCATGATTTAAAATGAAAAAATATATTGATTTCGAAAAAAAATTAAAACATATATTCCAATCTTGCATAATAATTCACATAATTAATACTCCTTCCATTCATTACTTGATAGAGGAATTTAATATTTAATACTATCTTCTCATTTATACTTATGCCATAAACGTTACATTTCAAATTAATCAATACCAACAACATATTAGTATATTATACATTAAATTAATTTTTTCAAGTATGTTTTTTAGGGGTGAGCACGGGTCGGTTCGGTTCGATTTAGAATCGAGCCAAACCAAAATAATCGAATTTCTAAAATATTAAAACCGAATCAAACCAAAATTTTCAGTTCGGTAATTCAGTTTTTGGCTTATATAATGGGCTTATTTTCAATGGATTTGATCAGACAGTATTATTAAAAAAACAGCAGTATAATCAATAATGGGGCTCTTTTCAATGGGCTTATATTAATTTTAAAGTCCTGGGATATTAAAATATAAAATCACCTATTTTGATATTTAGAAAAAATAAATAACATGTTTGAATAAAATATAAAAAAATAATATAAACCTATAGAATGCAAGAAAAGTCCAAACTTTAGTTGCAATAACATAAATGTCAAACTTTAATTATACAAATTTGATAAACACACAAATCATAGCAGTATTGCTGCTTGAAGAATTTTCATTATTGCTACTTACAATTACTTTGTCTTCTTTTAGAGTGCTGGACATCTGAAAAGAATAACTAAAATTATTAATGCGAAAAACAACAATGAATATGGTAGAGCTAACAACAAAAATTACTGAATAATAAACCTTAAGTTCTGCTTTTATTTATATATTAAATTAATCTTAAGAAGCTCATTAAGATGTTAAGAGTTTTTTTACTAAAGCAAAAGCACAAGGAAATTACTGTCACTAATGAAATTTGACATCTTAAAACTCTCAACCTAAAGTAAGGTAAGTAACAATGTAATTCCATACAAAGACAGTGGTTAGAGGCGGTGGGCAAACCAAAATTATTGGTAATTTGCATTGTTACATTGTCTTCTGAAATCAAGTGATTCAGAGTATGTAGCAACTAGAAATTTGCTAAATATTAAAAATTAAGTAATGAAGACTTCAGAAATAGCCTTAAGCAACTTGTAGTATGCTATAATTTTACTTCTGCCTTTTATAAGACCTAACTAAAGTAGTAACACTTGAAAAAAAAATTAGGTGCATGATATAAAAATTATTGATCTTTATTTCATAATCTCTTGTTAAATAATTATTTGAAAAGAATATCATATGTCACAGCTCTTTTTTTCTTCAATTTAATTCCATTAAACATATTCTAACACCATTCCCAGTTCCATGCAGCTTGAAAAACTATAATGTGAACATGTGGAAATTCTAGCATGCATTTTTAATTTTTAAGATATAGAAACAATCAATCATTAACTATATACGGTATAAAATATACCCTTCACATTCACTCAACAATTCAAATCAGACATGTTCAGAGTCTGGGTTGTTCAAGTCATCTCCTTTGAACAGGTTTAGTTGTTTTATTTTACTCATAAATTCGATCCGAGTCCAAACAAGTGTTAGATCTGTATTTTTATAGATCAACTTGAACTTTCAATTTAATAAAAACTTCCACGCAGAACACAGAAAAAGCAGCAGAATAAGTCAAGAAACCCAGATAAATACAATAACTAAAGATTCATAATAAAAAATACAATAACCAAAGAAATAAAGAAAGCCAGATTTTACCACTTACACAAATGTAGAGAATTAAGCAAAGAAAAAGGCAAACATGACATACTCAGTAACAGAAACAAGGATTCACATCAAAATGGGGAAAAAATGTGTTTGTGTAGATTTAAACAAAACACATAATTTCTGTTATGATCTACTAAAAATTAAAACTGTTAGCCCCGATATTTCACTAATGATTTTGATGATGTAAAACATTAATGTTGGCTTTAGTGGCATCAATTCATCTTATTTTGAGTTTAACAACCCTTTATCTTTATCTAACAAAATTCCTAAGTGTGTAGATTTTCAACCAAGTTAGTTTTGAATGACTCATGCAAACCACGCCCGTGATAAGGGGATCCGCACCCACTGCAATATATCACGCCCGCAATATGGAGATCGGCCCCGTGACCAACAACAAAGTTTGCCCGCGAAAAGGAAATCGCGCCCAGACTTTTTGGTGAAAACTTAGAAAGCTTCTGTACACTTAGATCCGCGCCCACGACATACCAAGTCGCATCCGCGATTTGAGAAACAGAGAGCCCCTTTCTGAAGGTTTGATGTTGCACCTGTGATGGACTAAATCGCCCCCGAGATTTGATCAGACAGAAGCCGCTCCTCAAGGCATCTAGCCGCTCTCTCAAAAGGCATTCTCTGCCCGGTGATTTTGCGCCCGGGGTTAGAGATATCGCTCCTGCGATTTGATCAAACATAGAGCCACTCTCAAAGGCATCCCTTGCCCAGTGATTTTCGCGCCCGCGGTTAGAGATGTCGCCCCCGTGACATTCAATGGAGTCTCTTAAAAAACTAACCGTTGGACAGATCACGCCCGTGACTGATGGAACCGCGCCCGCGATTTGATAGTTTTCAGTGTATTTAGTGCAAAAGTAACTAGACATTAGAGACACCTTTGGGTTGTTTCTAACAGCTAGTTTTGGGTATTTTGGCTATAAATACCCTTCATAAATGTTCTTGAAACAAGATCATTAATTCCTTTGATAGCCAAACTCTTGTAAACTTATTTCTCAATCATTTGTAATTTTTTGGTTGTTTGGTTTTGAGTAGCTAGAGCTCTAGAGCATTTGTTGCTTGGGATATGAGTGAATTAGTTATCCATTGTACTAGTGTCAATTCTTTGTGAGTTGGAAAACACTAGGGTTGGTTGTGAGTTAGCCATTTGTAAAACTCTTTGTAAATGTTTGGTGTTAGCCTCTTGAAAACACTGGGGTTTGTGAGTGAGCATTGGGTAAAACTCATTGTAAAGGTT
>CANYLF011124581.1:0-15168 GCA_948193215.1 Bocquillonia castaneifolia
AGAACAAGATTGTTGTATTGGGAAGAAATCAAATCCTCCATGTTGCAATACAAAAACAGCAGTACCAAAGCGAACAAATAGGAAAATATAAAACTTGCTACTAGACAAGACCCTCAAAACTTGCCACTAGACAAGACTGCCTTTTTTTTTTATTACATGCTAAAACAATTTGTTCGCATAACTTGTTAATTCACTTAAACCATGCATTAATTAAACAAGAAACTTAACTTTAATGAACTATAACATAAAGTCACATCCCAAATTGGGACATCCCGATAGGGATATTTATGTCAGTAAACTTAAATTATTTGGTTTTCCAATGCATCTTAATTCATCATAAAAACACTTTTTTATTTTTAATTTACACATGCAGATACCCCTCAATCATCTTTTTGGGATGTCCCAATTTGGGAAATCAACCATTATTGTTATTATAAACTAGAAACATAATCCTAATAAATTCAAGTTTAATTTCTAACAAAAATATGCAGAACTGAATCACTTTTACTTTCAAAAAGGCGGTGTCTAAACTCTAAATCAATGAAAATTATTCTTGAAAAGGTTCTTAGTGTTTGAATTATAGCAATAAGCAGATTGATACACAACATAAAACTAATTTAATAGATCATTGAATATAAAGTACTGCATGAGTTCTACATTGACAAGCACGAAGGAAATCAAACTCATGGAGGATAAAATTGAAAATCAGAATCATTGTAGTAATAAGAAGTTTATTATACTTACAAGCTTAGAACTCTAATTATAGAACTCAAATTCCTACAAATTAAAAAGATGACATTAAAGGAAGCAGAGCAGATACTTACAGGCTTAATAAGTTTGTCAAAAGACTAATCTGATCACTTGTATACTACAGATACTGACGGTCATAATCAAAAATTTAATATACTGATGCATTAATTAAACTATAAACTTAACTAATGAACTATAACATAAAGTCTTTATTAAACTAGAAACATAAGCCTAATTAATTCAAGTTTAATTTCCAACAAAAATATGTAGAACTGAATCACTTTTACTTTCATCAAGCCTATGTCTAAATCAATGAAAGTTATTCTTGAAAAGGTTCTTAGTGTTAGAATTACAACAATAAGCATATCGATACACAACATGAAACTAATTTAACTAATCATTGAATCTAAAGTACTGCATGAGTTCTCCGTTGTCAAGCATGAAGGAAATCAAACTCGTGGAGTATAAAAATGAAACTCATAATTATAGTAGTAATAAGAAGTCCATTATACTCAAAGGCGGATCTCGGTGGAGACAAGGGGATTTAAAAAAAAATCTTATATATATATACATGGGGATTAAAGTTTATAATAAATCGATTAGTTGTTTAAGTATTTGGACCCTCTAAGAGAAAAATAAATCGTATAAAATACAATATTCTTAGCATAACTTATTTAAATTTAGCAATACAGATATAAGATTAGGGTTTCTAATTTGAGCTTTTTATATATTGTAAAGAAAAAAAAAATTCTTTGATATATATTTTTTGTCTTTCTACTTTATTTAAAATCTTAACCTCTTTCAAATAATAAGTTCTATAACTACTTTTTTTTAATAAAAAAACTAAATAACTATAAAATCCTTAAAGTTTGTAGATTATTATGATTTATTTTTTTAATTATAAAACTGTTAAAATTTTTTTTTTACAATTTTAATCAACATAAAAATTAGGTAAGCAAAATGATGATAACTACTATACATGTAAACTTAGTTGAAATCCATCAATATTTTGGAATGTATTTTAATGAGCTTATACAAAAAGTCATAACTTTTGATGTATTTTCTATTTTTTAAAAAAAAACATTAATTTTTCCATTCAAATGTTTCAAAAGACCAATTTTTTTATCTGGAAAAATAGATAAATACTTACTTAATATTTACATATAAAAAAACGATGTGAATACCTACTAAATATCTTGTAAGATGATATTTTGAGATTTTAGTTAAATTAAAATTCAAACGCAAGATAAAAATATTACAAAAATTAGAATGATTTACTAAAAAAATCGACAATCTAATATTGAAACAAAAAATAAAAAATATAATAATATAATTACAATTATCTTGGCCCCCTCAAAAATCAAACTGAAGATCTGCCACTGATTATACTTCCAAGCCTAGAACTCAAATTCCTGCAAATTAAAAAGATAACATTAGAGGAAGCAGAGCAGATACTTACAGGCTTATCAAGTTTGTGAAAAGACTAATCTGATTACACACACACACACACTACAGATCCTGACTGTCATAATAAAAATGTTAATACATTGGTGCTTTCACTTGGCCATATATATATCATTAAAATAATAATAACAAAGAAAAGAATGGGTACTTACAGGAAGAAAGCAGATGCTAAAAAGAGTGATTGGTTCTTGAGATGGAAGTGACTATCCTTATTAGAAATTGTGTATGCAATGTTATTTGGATAGTGACCAAATCCATGTTTGGGATCAAGTTCTAGTGGAATGGACTCCACCAACCATAATTGTAGGCGAGGTGATTACAGCGCTTGATAGAAAGGATTGGGTGGATGCACATCGAAAGAGCAACGGTAAGAACCATAAAGCTATGTCTATTCTTCTTGGTTCTTTATCTAGAGAAGAATGTGCTAGAGTACTACATTGTACTACTGCCCATGCCATATGGACAACATTGGCAAACTATCATGAAGGCACAACGAATGTGAAGAACAAGAGGATTGAACTTCTTGTCTATCAATATGAAACCTTCAAAAGGTTAGCTGATGAAAATATCACCTTACTCACAAATCGTCTTCTAGCTTTGGTGGAAGGGCTAATAAAACTTGGAAAAATTTATAATCCGGGTGAAGTCAACAAGAAGATTATTAGGTCTTTGTCTAGGAAGAAGTTTGAGGCTAAAATTGCTTCACTTGAAGACTCCAAAGATCTTTGTACCATGAGAACTGATGAGCTCATAGGTAATCTCTTAATTTATGAGATGAACTATGATGAACATAAAAAGCTAGAAGCAAGTGAGAGGAAAGAAGAAAACAAGAAAATAATTGCCTTCAAAGCCTCTCAAGAAAAATGTGAAGAAGGCAAAATTGAAGAAGGAAAGGGTGGCCCCAATGAATAACAATTAGTATTACTATCTAAGAGAGTGATAAGGATGATTCAAGAAAGAAAAGGGTCATTTACCAAAAGCAAAGATAGAAAGAGAAGTAAAGAAAGCTCCAACAAGAGTGGCTCCTTAGTGAAGTGCTTTGAATATGGCAAGAAGGGGCACATCAAATCGGATTGTCGCACTCTCAAAGAAGGCACAAGAAGAGATTTAGTGCCGAATAGGATGAAAATGATCATTCTTCATCCTCTTCATAAGAAGATGATGAAAGCGAAGATGAGAATGAGGATGAATCCGCCAATCTTGCATTCATGGCCATTGAGGACTCTTCTATTGAGGTAAATATTTCTTACTTACCTATTTTTCCTTCTTATACTTTCAATTGTGATAGTGATGATGATGATCCCATTGAACTCATCAAAGAGCTTAACTCTCAATGTACTCACCTCCAATGTGAAAAGATTGAAGCTAAAAAGCTTTGTGAGGCAAGTAATAAGGAAGTTAATGAATTAAGAGCTTAAGTAGAGGCACTTAAACTTTCCTAAGGAGAGCTTAAAGGTCAACTACTTGCTTCTTAATTCAAACTCTCTTCAATGGAGACTCTTGCAAAAGAGAATGACATATTTAAATGTGAGGTAGAAGAATTGAGAGAATCCATTGTCAAGTTCCATAAGGGCAAGGAGAATCTTGGTACTCTATTGGTGTCATAAAGATCTCTTCTTGTGAGACATGGCTTGGGATTCAATGAATGCTCAATCTCTTGTGGGATTTCTAGTATCACATTTGTTAAATCATTTTCGCCACCACAAACTTCTAGTGTTGATGTTGCTAAGACTAAGGGTCGGAAGCCTAAGTCTAAGCAAGGAGATAGGCCATCAAATGGCTCATTGGCCAAGAGGACTAACACCTTTCAAGGCAAACCCAAAGGGAAGCCACAAGGAAAGTTAGAAGGCAAGCCTCAAGTCAAACCTAAGGGTAAGCCAATTACTAAAGGCCAAGCTTATAAAAAACATCATACAAAGCAAAAGGCCTTGAGTAAAAGGACCTCCTCTCCCAATGTTTAATGTCATTATTGCATGAAACATGGACACATTAATGTTTTTTACCATGTTAGGAGGGAGCAACTTGGCTTAGGTGCTTTTGTTAATGCTAACCCTCAAGGACCCAAACTTGTTTGGGTTCCTAAAGCAAAGAATTAATTTTCTTTTGTAGTTATGCTTAAAACCTCAATTGGAGCAAGTGAATGGTATCTTGATAGTGGATGCTCCAAGCACATGACTGGTGATTCGAGTCACTTCTCTAAACTAGAGACGAAAAAGTGTGGATTGGTAACATTTGGTGATGATACCAATGGTAAGGTAATTGGCATTGGCACCATTGGTAAGGATTCCTCTACTTGTATTAAAAATGCGCTTCCAGTTGATGGTTTAAAGTATAATCTTCTTAGTATAAGTCAATTGTGTGACAAAGGTTTCAAAGTCACTTTTGATTTAAATATTTGCCTAGTCACCAAATCTTTGGATGACAAAGTAGTAATCAAAGGCAAAAGAGTTAAAAATGTCTACACAATTGACCTATATAACCTTACTAACCAAAATGTGAAGTGTCTTGTGTCTATTAGCAATGATGATTGGCTTTGGCATAGAAGGCTTGGACATAGAAGGCTTGGACATGCTAGCATGGATTTAATTGATAGCCTAAGCAAGGGGGAGCTTGTGAGAGACTTGCTAAAGATCAAATTTTCCAAGGACAGATATGTGAAACTTGTTAAAAGGGAAAACAAACAAAATCTTCCTTCAAGCCAAAGAATCAAGTACTTCTAGACCGCTTGAATTGCTTCATATGGATTTTGTTGGACCTTTTTAAGTAGAAAACACTACACCTATGTCATTATTGATGACTACTCTAGATATTATTGGGTTGCATTCCTTACTCATAAGAGTGATGCTTTCGAAACCTTTAAATGTTTTGCAAAATGTGTTCAAAATGAAAAAGGATATTTTATAACTTCCTTGAGGAGTGCTCATGGAAAAGAATTTAAAAATGAAGCTTTTGAAAATTTTTTCTTTAAAAGAGGTATTTCTCATAATTTTTTAAGTCCAAGAACTCCTCAACAAAATGGTGTTATAGAAAGAAAAAATCGTACATTGATTGAGATGGCTAGAACAATGCTTAATGAATATAGTTTACCAACTTATTTTTGGGCGGAAGCCATAAATACATCTTGTTACATTTTGAATCGTTTCTCTAAAAGACCTATTTTGAACAAAACACCTTATGAGTTATGGAATGGTAACACACCCAATATTTCATATTTTAGAGTATTTGGTTGTAAGTGTTACATTCTTAATACCAAGGATTATCTTGGAAAATTTACATCCAAAATGGATGAAGGAGTCTTTTTAGGCTATTCCAATTCAAGCAAAGCTTATAGAGTCTTTAATAAAAGAACTCTAGTTATTGAAGAATCCATGCATGTAACCTTTGATGAATCTAGTAAACTTGATCTTGTGAAAGGTAGTGCTTCTTGTAATGAAGATATAGGTAATCTTGAAAAGCTCAACACTAGAGAAGGTGAGCCTCAAAGTGAAAAGGAGTTTTACAAGGATGATGAATCATAAGAACAACATGCATTAGAAGATACAATAGATGATCAAGTACATGTGGATCACCAACAAGTGCATGGAGACCATCCAAGAGATTAGAGATTCTCTAAGTATCATCCTAAGGACAACATCATTGGTGAGACCTCTAAAGGTGTAAGTACTTGAAACCAACTTAAACTCTTAGATTCTAATCTTGCATTCCTTTCTCAAATTGACCCTAAAAATATTGATGAGGCACTCCAAGAGGAGTGTTGGGTACTTGCTATACAAGAAGAACTTAATCAATTTGAGAGGAATAAGGTTTGGGACTTAGTACCTAGACTTAAGAATTATCCAATTATTGGTACTAAATGGGTGTTTAGGAACAAATTGGATGAGCAAGGTCAAGTCACTAGAAACAAAGCCCGATTGGTTACCAAAGGGTACAACCAAGAGGAAGGCAATGGCTATGATGAGACATTTGCACCCGTTACACGATTAGAAGCCATTAAAATTCTTTTAGCGTTTGCATCATTCATGGATTTTAAACTTTTTCAAATGGATGTTAAAAGTGCTTTTCTAAATGGTTTCATTGAAGAGGAAGTATACCTCCCGGTTTTGAATGTTTTGATTTGCCTAACCATGTTTTAAAACTAATTAAGACCTTGTATGGTTTGAAACAAGCTCCTAGAGCTTGGTATGAAAGGCTTAGTTCATTTCTTTGTAAAAATAGTTTTACAAAAGGGAAGGTTGACACTACTCTCTTCATAAAAAGACATAAACATGATATGCTCATTGTCCAAATTTATGTTGATGATATCATATTTGGTGCTACTAATGAACATCTTTGCCAAGAATTTGCTAAGTGTATGACTAGGGAATTTGAAATGAGAATGATGGGTGAGCTCAAGTTCTTCTTAAGACTTCAAATCAAGCAAGGCAAAGAGGGGATCTTCATCAACCAAGCCAAATACACCAAAGAGTTGATAAAAAGATTTGGCATGAAAGGATGCAAGACAAGCAAGACCCCCATGAGCACTACAACAAAATTGGATAAGGATGAAAAGAGTAAAAGTGTAGATGAAAAGAAGTGTAGAGGTATGATTGGCTCACTTCTTTATTTAACTTCATCTAGACCCGATATTATGTTTGCTACATGTTTATGTGCTCATTTTTAAGCATGTCCTAAAGATCTCATTTGCATGCCATCAAAAGGTTTTTAAAATATTTGCATAGCACAATACATTTAGGACTATGGTATCCTAAGAGTATTTCGTTTGATTTAGTTGCATACTCAGATTCAGATTATGCCAGTAGCTTGATGGATAGAAAAAGTACTTCCGGTACTTGTCAATTACTTGGCAATTGCTTAGTTTCTTGGTGTTCTAAGAAACAAGTAAGTGTTGCTTTGTCAACCGCTGAAGCCGAATATGTAGCAGCGGGTTATTGTGGATCACAAGTTTTGTAGATGAAACAATAACTGAGGGATTATGGATTGATTATTGATCACATTCCCATCAAATATGAAAATACTAGTGCAATAAATCTCTCAAAGAACCCTATGCAACACTCTAGGAGTAAGCACATAGACATTAGACATCATTTTTTAAGAGATCATGTGCAAAAATGTGATGTTGTATTAGAATTCATTGAAAAACTAACCAATTGGCTGATATTTTCACAAAACCTCTAAATGAAGAACGCATGAACTTCATTAAGAGTGAATTAGAGATGCTAGATGGAAGCACCCTTTGATTTTCATAGTTTTTATGTAAAATTTCTTTATATATATGCAAAGATATGAATTATATCCTTAAATTTGCCTTTCATAAATTGTAAGGATTAATTCAAAGACATAAAATAAGCTTGGAACTCAACTAAAACTCAAAAAATATGTTTTATACTTTATTTTATGCAAAATGCGTTTTTTACTCATAATTCGCGGGCATGGTACGTAGATCGCGGCCCCGATATGACCAAATTTTTTGATAAATATTCTGTATTTAAACTTGCGGATGCGATTACCAAAGTCGCCCCCGTGAAATAACCAAACAGAAAAGCTATATTTTCTAGGTTTCTGATGACTTAAATCGCACCTGTGATTCCTTAAGTCGCGTCCGCGATATTTGAAATTTTTAAAAATTTTCAACCGTTATGATTAACCACGGCCGCGACATCAATTTTTCCTACAATCACGCCCGTGACATTCATGATTTTTTGAAAAAAATATAGCCATTTCTAGCCGTTGGAAAATGGCTAGAATTAAGTTTTTTTTTAATTTTTGACAGATTTATGAGTTCCTACATGCTTATAAATACCCCATATGCATATGTTAAAGGGTTTACAACTCTTTCTCTTTGATTTCAAAGCTTTACGATTATTTTCTCTTCTACTCCACACTCTTTAGTGCTTAGAAATTCATTTTCTTTATGCATAAAGCATTTTCACATACTCACCATGGGCAAAAAGACTACCAGAAGCCAAAAAGGCAATTAAAAAAAAATGAGAGAATCACCCCCTTCTCCTTCTCCAAAAAGGCCTAGAACAGGTGTAATCATACAAGAACCTGGTTCTACTCCCCATGCCTCTCAAACTCCTCTTGAACAGATGTTTAAGACCTTAAATGTTGATGAGAAAGTTAGATGCCAATCCTTGAAGTCTAGGGAATCCCTAGAGATTAGAAGCATCGGAGTGGCCTCTATAAGTATGCTTAGGGTGGCGGATGAAGTGGAACAACTATTGAAGAATATCTCCTTCATGAAGTTTTCAAGACCCATTTATCTAGGTTTCAAAAATCTCACATATGAATTTCTCTCTTCCTTGATAGTCAATAACAAATTGAGTGGAGATTTAGGGCTTTATAGGATGTCATTTAAGTTATTTGGGAAGAAACTGACCATGAAGAAACAACAATTAGATGGATGCTTTGGTTTCTCTTCCATTGGCATCTCCAACTTTAATGAATCTACTATTAATAGTCAAGAATTTTGGAGAGAGATTGGTTGTACTCAAAGGTTTAGAGCTTCACACTCTCAAACCAAACACTTAAAGAATCTACCCTATTTCATTCTTCACAAGATCATTACCAATTCTGTTTTTGCCAAAAAGGAAGGTAATGATAAAATTTCTCAAAAAGAATTGCTTTTTCTTCATTGTGCTATTAAAGAAAAACCAATTCAAACCGCTTACTTCTTCATAGTCCACCTTCTCCATATCCAAAATTCAAAAATTGGTGCAAAAGTGATTGGATCCTACATCACTCATGTTGCATATTTCTTTCACTTTGATTGCTTAAAACCTCAATCCTATCCACTCTCTTATCAATTTTCAGTGGATTTGGGCATCATGGACCTTGATTTCTTTGAGAAAAAAAGTCAATATTGTGAGGAAACAACCAGGCAACACCTACCTTTACTTAGGTGGGGTGACTGATGAGGAGAGGGAGGCTGAGAAGGAAGCTAGGAGAAAAGAAAGAGAAGACAAGGTTAGGGAAGAAAGGGAGATGAGGGAGAAGGCAAGGGAGGAAACCTCAAAGGCTATGGAAGAAGAAGTTGGTGAAGAAATTCCTCATATAGAGGGTGAGCATGATGAAGACACAAAAGAGGAAGAAGAAACTATGAAAAAGATTGATTTTATGCTTACCTCTCTTGACAAGATGGCCAAGATGATGGTGAACTAAGAAGCTTGGCAAAAGAAAGTGGATAAGAAGCTAGCTCAATAAGGCATGGAGCTTCTTAGGATCTCTAGAGCTGTTCAAGAGACCAAACAATCCCAAAAAACCACAAAAGCCAAGCCATCATCTTCCATTAAAGCCCATTGTTTTTCATGCATTTCATCATCTATTTTCATACTTGTATTGATCTTTATTTCTTAATGAAAATTGATGATTATTTTGAGCTTAATTGTTTTATTTCTTTGTTTCCATCTTATGCATTTGATTTATCTTTCTTATGATCCATATATGAAATGCATATGATTCAAATTGTTCCCTTATTCTTTATCAAATATACTCTAACTTTGTAATTTTGAGTTGATAAAGGGGGAGAGATTTTTGGATTCTTGGATTCCATACCTTAGCAAGAGAAAGAGAATGGATTGGATTGAAATTGACCTTTGGACTTAAAAATAAACCCTTAAGTATATTTGGTAAATATATAATATACAACTTTCCCTTAGCATTGAAAACAAGTTTCTTTGCTTTGGAAGGATGCACATGTTGAGGGGGAGCAATTTCTATTAATCCATACACTTAGAAATTTTTTTTTTACTTTGTTTTCTTTGTAAAAGCTTTATGGTTGTCAAACTCAAAAATGGGGAGATTGTTGGCCTTGGTGGCACCAATCCATCTTATTTTGAGCTTAAAAACCTTTATTTATTGTTTAACAAAGCTTCTAAGTGTGTAGGTTGAAGATTCTTGAGCAAAAGTCTAGTTTGGAAAATAAACTGTAATTCAAGCTCGCGATATGGATTTCATCCCCGCGACCATATTAAATCACACCCACGACATACATATCACCCCCGAGATTCAAGGCATATTCTCTAGGTAAAATGCATTACCACTGCCTCACAAAATGGCCCCCGCGATTAAGGATTTCGCGCCCATGATATAAGAAAACAGAGGGCACGTTTCAAAGGCATTTTCTGGATCATTAGATCGTGTCCGCGATTGAAACATTCACACCAGCGATATAAGAAAACAGAAGGCACTCTTCAAGGCATTTTCTAGATGAAGATCTCGTGCTCGCGATATGTGAAATCGCCCCGTGATTTCTTAGTCAACATGACCGTTGGAAGATGTTTCAAATCTTGCACCCACGACCTTGATCTCACGCCCGCAATTTAGGGTAATCATGACTTTTGTTTCAAATTGTTCTATCCATTGGAAACTCACTTAGGATTGTTTCCAACAGCTAGTTTTGGGGTTAATTGCTATAAATACCCCTTTTAATTGTGTTTAAGCATAACACACAGTCTTTGATAGCCAAAACTCTTGCAAATTAATTTTTCATAATTCTTTGTAAATAAATTCTTTGTGAATTTATTGTGTGTGGGTAGTTAGAACTCATTTGTTGCTTGGGTTGAGTGATCTTTCTACCTTGTACAAGTGTCAATCTTTGTGAGGATTGGGAAACACTTGGGTTGGGTTTGGTGTTAGCCTTGTAAACACTAGGTTCGGTGTTAGCCTTGTAAACACTAGGGTTTGTGAGTGAGCATTGGGTAAAACTCATTGTTTAGGTTTGGAGAGAGCCTTAGAATTCTCTTTGTAAAGGTTGAAGATAGCCAGTTAAATCTTCATTGTAAAGGTTGAAGATGTCCAATGAAATCTTCATTGTAAAGGTCGTGAGATAGCCTTTGAAATCTCACATTGTAAAGGCTGGAGATAGCCTTGTAAATCTCCTTGTAAACCATTTGTGGTAGTGGAACCCCAAAGACAAAGAGCGTCTTTGGAGAAGTGGATGTAGGTCAAGAGTTGGACCAAACCACTATAAATTTCTGTCTATTCTCCAAAGTAATTTTTATTATTCAATTTCGCACCAATTCAAGCCCCTTCTTGGGTATTTCAGACGGCAAGGCTGCAGGAGAACGGTGAGACACTACGATACGGTAGGAGGAGGCTTGCTACACCTTCGAGGACGCTGGATGTGTTTGCTTGACTGCTCTCACTCTCACTTGATGAATCCACACGGACGGTGTGGCTGGAGAAGATTTGTCAGTTTTGAAGTAGAAAAGGAGAAAGGAGATGTGAGTTATGGGTTCTTGGTGGTGGTGAGTTGGTGGTGGTCAGATAGGTTGTAGGGGTGGTGAGTTGAGCAGCGTAGAGAATAAGAGTTGAGAGAGTAGATGTTAGAAACTTAGATCTAGGTGAGTGTTCTATTTTAGGGCAATAGGTTATTAGGTTTGTGTTTAAGTTAATAAGTTATAAGTAATTAAGTAAAATAATATAAAATATTTTAAAAATGTATATGCATATATTTTGGTCGGTTAACCGGTATCCGTTGTTTTTTTAGGATAAAAAACAAAACCGAATTGAAACCCAAAATTGTTTTTAAAAAAAACCTAAACCTAAACCATAGGTTTGGTTAACCTAATTTTTTGGATTGTGTTGATCGGTTTCAGTTCGAATATCGGTTTGTTCGATTTTTTTGCCCACCCCTAAAGTTGAGGAAACATCTCACTTATCAAATAATCAGATAAAACTTGGTTTGCATGATGATTGAAATGCTCTCCATCCCAAAAGACATAATGCTGAGGATCGTTACAATATGGTACACCTTTGGCTCCACACAATTTATCCAATCCACTAGATGTATTATATTTACTTCTAATACCGCAACAAGCTATATTATGTTGTGTAAACCCTACATATACATACAAATTAGTGAGCACAAATATTAAATTAAAAATGTGAGTATTTTTTTTATTACACACACACACACACACACACATCGAAGCCAAACTCACCAAGACGTGCAAGATTCTTCATTAGGTACCAATGTGCGTTATATAAATTACTGTAAACAATGGTTACACCTGGGTTTTCTTTTCTTGCTTGTACAACAGCTTGTTGAAGTTGGTCATTTTGGTAAGCAAAAAGATTATTGTAATCCACTTAACCACCATATTGATCAAGTTTATTGGTCCCATTTAATGTAAACCACGAAAGAAGCCCCAATGAACAACCCATTGCGTAGGATGAAGAGACAACAACATAACTGGCACCCCAATCAATTACCGTCTGTAAAAAATATAATTCTATTAGTAATTATTATTAATTTAAATCGATTGTGTTTGATCATCTAATAGTAATTAACTTGAACTCCATGTTTGATAGCTGCTACAATTAGGCGTACAAATTTTGCTTTAGCCCATTCTATGGAAATGTTCCTAAATGATCCGGTGTCACGACCCAAACACAGGTTGGACCGGCGCTAGGAAATGGGCAAGCTATGTGACACTGAAACCCGTAGCAAGCTTAAAATGAATATCATTTGAACCGAATCTTAAATTTCCAACTCTACTTTAAATCAATAAATAATAATCACCAACTAAATATATATATATAGTCCTCAATAATAATTAAAACTAAAAAGAAAATGTATGTATCTTTTAATACAATCAATATACCTCTAACTTCTACAACTGCGGAGTAACTAGAATTTATGAAAAACAAAATAATAAATCTCGCGGAGAAAGGAATTGCAAGGTGACCATCAATAGTTTGTCAGACTCATTTGGGAACCTAGACAAATATTTAAGGGGAGTCAGACCTCACTGAGTGAATTAATATTATATCCATATTATACAACCTAAATACACACAATTATGCAATATATACATATATATAATATAATATATACAAGCACCCATGCACTTCACATAAATGGTTTTCAATTCAACATTATCACAATCAAATAAACATACAAGGATGGAGGACCGAAGTAAAACTCCTATTAGACTTCTACCTCAAACCTAATCATATCAATTCTTATATCCACACGGGTTTCTTTTCCAAAATACAGTATTTGGCGCCCGGGAAGCCCTCACCGAGCAAGCCCCAAAATATATATGCTACTGCCGCTTGGGAAACCCTCATCGAGCAAACCCCATCCTGAACTCATATAATTCTACAAACCTGACTCTTGTGTGCACACAGCCTGGTGACACCCACCAGGTAGCTCGGCCTACAACTATCCTCCAACCATTCATAAACACAATTATAATCACATTTCATCACATCAAAATCTCAAATACAACGCAACCACATTCATATTCATAGCAACATGATAATATTAGATAACATAATATATACTATATATATGTATATATAAATAAATCAAATATCGAGAGAAAACATGGTATTTATAATGCAGATTCAAGGAATATAGCTTACCTATTCCCTAGTGCTGGTCCAACCCAGGTTTGGCTCATGACATCCGGTTCCAAAAATTGCCTTATCAACATCATTTGATCCAATTTCTCCAATCATGAAAATGGATGACTTAAGCTTCTCTTTGTAATCTGTACGTATTAGACATGAATTTTTTTAAAAAAAATAATTTTAATAAAGTGATCAATAATGCTAAGAAATTATTAAGTAAAATTAAAGGGGAGGGATATCACTATCTATTAACCCTTAGTGCCATTGCATTTTTTTGCTAGAACATTTTTTAGCCTCCCAAGTTGTACACCCATAGTACTGTTGGTGAATCCAGTCTCCATACCAAAACTTACAAAAATATTTGTAGGCAAAGCTGTAACAGCAACAATAGCAAATTCTGTTCCGGTTGGGAATGTTGCATATGGAGTTTTTTCATAAGGTAGTAGAAGTGGAATACCCTCAAAAATCAAACTGAAGATCTGCCACTGATTATACTTCCAAGCTTAGAACTCAAATTTCTACAAATTAAAAAGATAACATTAGAGGAAGAAGAGCGGATACTTACAGGCTTACCAAGTTTGTCAAAAGTCTAATCTGATCACTTATATATATACTACAGGTACTGACGGTCATAATAAAAAAAATTTAATACATTGGTGCTTTCACTTGGCCATATATATATCGTTAAAAAAATAATAACAAAGAAAAGAATGGGTACTTACAGGAAGAAAGCAGATGCTTAAAAGAGTGATTGGTTCTTGAGAAAATTTTAAGAAAAGAAAAGTGAAGTGAAAATTTCAGAAAAGAAAGTATGTGTATCTGTGGAGGAGGAGGAGCAATTATTGAGTATTGGTTAGGGAGACTTATGGAGGTTATTGAGGAAGGAATGAGGAGGAGGAGCGCTACTAGATTTTTCCGGATTAGAAACGGATTTTAGAAACAGACGGAATCCGTTTCTAAAATCCGTTTCTAATTTTGGCGCCAAAAAATTAGAAACGAATTTATTAGTTTAGAAACAGATTCATCCGTTTCTAAATTAGAAACGGATTTCAAATCCGTTTCTAAATAAAATTGGGAACTAAAATGTTATGAAATTAAAAACGGATTTGTTTCTAATTCCGTTTCTAATTTTGGCGTGAATTTGGCGCCAAAAAATTAGAAATAGATTTTATTAATTTAGAAACGGATTAGTCCGTTTCTAATTTAGAAATGGATTAATCTGTTTCTAATTAGAAAGGGATTTATTTCCCTTTCTAAATCCGTTTCTAATTTCAGAAAATTAGAAACGGATTTTACTTCCCTTTCTAAATCCGTTTCTAACTTTCAAAAATTATATATAATTAAAAAATATATTTACAAAAATTAGAAATGGATTTTACTTCCCTTTCTAAATCAGTTTCTAACTTTCAAAAATTATATATAATTAAAAAATATATTTACGATTTATTATACCTATAATTAATTATAAAAAGTTATTAATTAGTAATTTATACATAATTAAAACTTATATAATTATCTAAACCACTAATTATATAAAGAATTAAAAAATATATTTATCACTAATTATATATATTTAATTAAAAAATATTTATT
>CANYLF011125285.1:0-26816 GCA_948193215.1 Bocquillonia castaneifolia
TGTGTTGGCAATGGCAATGGCAAGGATTTTCTCAATGCATGAGGTCTCACGTGACTAGCTAGCCGGCCTTAATTTATGAGCAAGGGACCATATATTCATGTGCAATAACAAATTAAGGACCACCCTCCTATTCAATATTCTATAATCTATACATTACACCAATATTTTTGGAATATATAGTGCTTCAAGGGCTTCATTCATATTTACGTGGCGTAATGATGGAGCTAGAAAATTTTCACAAAAATTATGATTTGAGAAAAAGACTGAATCTCTTATACACTTCATCTATATGTACATGATAAAAATATGTGTATATAAATATTGTTTTGATAATAATTCGATACTTTTCACCATTTCGAACTTTAGTCATTAGACTTGTATTAAATAATTTAATGAGGTAAAAGTGAAAATCAATGTTAATTTTTTTTTTGAACACATGTTAAAAAAATTGGATATAGAATCCTTAAGAGGGCCGGGGTTCATATTTTTTCTTTGAAAGACCGACTTAGATATTGATTACGCCGAAAATATCATTGCTTTTACTATACATTTTTTTATTTATAAATTGTGTGAATGACATTTTACTATAAGTTTTTTTATTTATAAATTGTATTTTATTTTTAACAAAATTCAGAGAATTTAGTATATATCTTCTTTTTTTATTTTTAATTTGTGAAATCTAATGAATCAACAGTGAAGCAGTTCCTATTTAAAATATTTTTTAATACACACACACACACGCAACATCTATACTACAATAAAAGTATAGTCTAAAGCTCATTTTTCATTAAAATAATTGCATTTTATATACTTTGATGTTTGAAAGAGTGATACCATTTGTGAATAAATGAAAATACCTAAGCCTATAAAAGGTCATGAATTTGCTGCCAAACTCACCAAATATAATAAGAAAGGACATAAATAGGAATAGGTGATAGAGATATCATATAAGTTTATTTATTTATAAATCATGATGTGAATGGCCAACAAACCCATCTAATGTCTTTAGTTCCTTCTTCACATGGAATTATTTGCAATAATTTTGCTCATTGATTAATTGGATTAGGTTTATTGGGTACATTATAATTAATCAATGGTTAAAACTAAAATCCATTACTAATAGTATTGTTATTATTATTGTCTATAGGAACAAATTTAGTTGAAGGTTATTGGTTTTGGTGGACCTCATCATACCTAATTAATATATATATACAAACACACACATATCCAGTCTTTTGAAATATTTGCGCGCCAAAACTAAAATTCCAGGTGTTAGCCACAAGGGTAAGGAAATTAATTATTTATATTTTAGTATATGCTATATTAAATACAGTTTTGGACCGTTTCAGTTATTTTGTCTAAAGTAGCCCTATTAGTTGCTAATTTTCAGAATTTAGCAGATTGCCAGATAAGGGTTATAAAGGTAATAACGAAAAATGGATAGTGATATTATCAATTAATTATGTTGTTATTTTAGGTGTTATTTCTTCAAGAAATGTCACGGGCAATCCATGTTATCCAATATTTATAAACCACCTAATGTTTTATGTCATTATTGAATGCCACATATTATATTTTTACAACAAATTTTGGTGCGACATTACACATTCAATACCAAGAATGTGACTTGCCATATGCCTCACATTTACATCAGATTTTTTTTATAAAAATTTTTAGGTTACTAAATCTTACATTAACTGCAATAGTGTAATTAATTAATTATTTTTAAACGATTTTTTTTATTTAATTTCAATTATTATCCCTCAATTAGTGGGTAAGATCTCTAATTTTCTCTCATTTAATACTATAAATTTTATTACCCATAAAGTCATTTTCATTACAGTAAAAAATGCGAGGTAAAGATTGCCTAATTAGTGGCAATCAAATTTTGGTCCTTAAGTTGATAAAAATTATTGGACGTTTTTTTTACTGCTGCATTCTATTGCCACCATCAAATATCATGATATTTAAAAATAATATTTCAGTTTCTTTTCAAAATATTAGTGTGTGCATATTTTCAATATTAATTAATTTTTTCTCAGTAATTAGTTGCAGTAAATACATAGCTTTTAACTCAAAATAGTAAACGATGCATTTGTCCATTTGCTAGTTTGTGAATCCATCTTATTAGCTAGCTAGTGAATTGCATAAAATATTTGAAGCATATATATATAGGCAACAAACAAAATTGAGCAACCCAATATATATACAAAGGCCAAAGAACACACCCCAAAAAAAAAAATACAAGCATATGTTTTTATTCAATTTGCATATAACAAGAGAGCTTAATTATTTACTACTCTTTATTTCATCAAAAGATAATGCAAAATAAGGTAAAAAATTTCCAGTTGATCTTCATGACAGATCACTATAAGCTTAAATTGGAAGCAATATTAATATAAACAATAATCCTGTCAGTGAAAAATCCATAAATTGGAAATTAGATCTCTATAACATAATCTTAAAAGTTAAAATAAATCTTGTGGAGATCTCAAAAAAGCAGATGAATATAATATATTTTAACATCAAAATCTGACCATAAAGTTTGTGTATTGGAAATTCATCATAAGGTTAATTAAAATCAGCTATTGACCCAAATCATGTGTTTAAGTAATGATAATATAATTAAAAATGTTAAAGTGAATCTGAATTATAATTAAAATAAGAAAAAAATAAAGAAAAAGAAAAGAAAGGTAAAGTGGAAATCAGGGTGGGAATGTATAATTTACTGAAAATTGACCTTTGTACAGTACATGCAAATCACTGACCTTCTTACAAAATGTAACAGTAACAGGAAATAATACACACAGTACGAAAACAAACAAAATAGAAGTGGACTGACTTATTTCTGTAAAAATAAACAAAATAAATAAAGTATAAAAGCAAAATAAATAAATACATATGTGAGATAACCGATCATGGTGTGGTTGAAATGATAAAACTCTTAAACTAGCAAGCTTTTCGATTCTTCAAATCATATAAGAGTGTGTTTTTAAAATGAGACTCACTCGATTTGAAACTAATTGAGATTCTAAATAAATGAGACCTCGGATAGCCGGATAGTAAAAACAATATATATATATATATATATATATATATATATATATAACCCACAGATTATTGAAATAATGCAAGTCGTTTTCCTTGCATGAGAAGAGTAGAAATTCCAATTAGTTAAGACTCAAATGTTCGTTAAAAATATTTTTATTATTAGAGTATATGTGAAAAATTATATGAGTAAGGCTCACAATTCAATTTTGTGAATAAAAAAATGACATAATCAATGCTGTGCTTTGAAAATTTTTTTATTGATTATTTGGGAACTGTGAGTGATTTTATTAAATTCTAATAAAATTTATCTTATTGTATTTTTATTGTATATGCATTTCTAATAATCAAACTTTTAGGAGTATAAACTTTTATAACTGAGAAATGAAATAACGAAAGCTCAATATTTTCTTATATTAAATATGAATTAAATACTAAACAATTTTTAAGAAAATAAAAAAATAAAGAGCAGTAAAGGGGCAAAAATCAAGAATACGTTACTTTTGAAAAATTAAAGAAGTAAAAAAAAAAAAGTTGATGAGATGAGTGGTGGTGGTGGGTCATTTTTGGTTTTGGAATTTATATTAGCAGTAAACAAGAAAAAGAAAATTAAAGAAAAGAAGACATTTTTATTATTATTTTTTATTTTCTATATTTTCCCGCTTCTTCTTGAATCTCTCTATCTTCTTTCTTCCTTCTCCTTCTACTTCTACTTACCCATCACCCACTCACATTATCTTTTCAAAGATAATAAGAAAGTGAGAACCAAGAAAAATAAAAAAAAATGGAGTAGAAATTACAAATAATAAACACATATGTAAATAAAGAAGTAGTAGTAGTAGTAGTTAGCTATGTGAAGCTGCTTCTTCTCTGGGCATCAAAAAAAATGGATACCCCAGAGAAGAACACCCAGATCACCACTCCTCTTTCTAAATTTGAGGTGATCACCATCTTTTTTCTTTTTTTTTCCTTCTTCCTTCTTCTGTTTGCTCAATTGGGTTGTGTTTTCACTTGTTCAATTGTGTTTGCATGTTCTTGGTTTTCTGTTGACTTAATTGAAAGCGTCTCTTTGATCAGAATGATGCTCCTTGAATTGGGTGTTTTTCGTTTTTTTGTTTTACTTTAAGGAGTTAATTTACTTATGCGTGAATTTCAGTTTGTAAAGGCACAGATCTGTTGCTAAAAGCCTAAAACCTCACTTCTATTCCAATTTTGGCTTCTGGGTTCATGTGTGAGTGTATTGTTGTTGAATTATCTGTCTTCATGTCTCTTAAACTGGTTTTAGCATGAAACTAGTAATAAAGTACTAATTTTTGAGATTTTTTAGTGTTTCCTTTGAAAATTAATTTTCTTTCCTTTACTAATGCATTTCATATATATATATTAATTGCTACAAAAATTCAAACTTTCTTTGCTTTCAATACAAAACGATTTTAATTTGTGGCTTATTGTAGGTAACTGAAGTTAATGCAATGAATTTTTACAATCTATATATCTTCAACTTGAATTGCATGCATTTTAGCTTTATGTTCTGGTATTTGATGTTTTCTTTTTCTTCCATATGAGCAATTCTTGGTTTCATTATCTGAGAAGAATTTTTATTACTGAGTGCAGGATTCCCCCATCTTCAACTACATCAATAGTCTTTCTCCTATCAAGCCTGTGAAGTCTATACACATTACTCAAACATTCCATTCACTGAGTTTTTCTTCTCTTCCATCAATTTTCACCTCTCCCCATGTTAGCTCTCACAAGGAATCGAGGTTCCTTAGAAGGTAAAATTGAGTTTATTTCTACATTGTTTGTATGTGCTGTAAAGTTGTAAATCACTTAAAAAACTTGTGCTTGTTTTGTTTTCAGGCATAGCAACTCAGATCTATCAAAACCCGAGTTTTCCACTGAAAATGGGAGTAAAATTGGTAGTGATGATGGGGCTGCCATGGATGAAACTCAGCTCTATGATAACTCATCTGAGCTACAAGAAAATATTGACTCTGGAGTGTCCATTGGAGACGATTCTGTTGAACCTTCTAGTGAACATGTCAAGTTTGCAGTTGAGCTACCACGAAGGTTAAAATATGATTGTGGTAGCCCAGAAAATGGCACAACTCCTCGTTGTGGTCCTCAAATGGATAGTATGTCAAAGTTGGCTGTCGTGTCTGCATTAGAGGCATCTCGAAAATGTTTACCTGAAGATGAAGCACGTCTGCTGGGGATGTACCAGACCGAGCAGAACAAGGATGCTATGGAGTGTGACTGGGAGAATATGATATCTGATGATGGTGACCTGTTAATTTTTAATTCACCAATTGACACTGAGTCTTTCAAGGGGCTAATGCAGAAGTCATTGGATCCATGTGAAAATTTTTCTACCTCTCTTGATGGGGTGCATGAAATGCAAATAGTTCCTGTTGATTCCAGTGACCAATATGAGATGGAACATCATTCGACTCAACCTATGGAAACTATTGAGACAAAGGAAATAAACCAGACGTGGGACAATTTCGCTGCTAATAATAATCTAAATAATGAAGTGGATACTGAGGTTGGAACATCCGTCCAACTCCAGGTAATGTGGTAATGTTAATTTATTGTGTCTTTGCATGTTGTGCTTATGTAATTTTAGAGACAGTTGGAAGTTGCAGAAGTATCATATTTCTTCTTGCTGTCAATACAAAACAAACTCTATGGATGTTTTGATGACAATATCCTGTTTTCCTACTCGTTTGCAGGCTGTTTCTAATTTGCAACGCGGCATGCGAAGACGTTGTTTAGATTTTGAGAAGGTTGGAGCTCGTAGGAAGAACATAGTTGATAGTTCAACTTCTTGCACTTCTATTGGGGAGCAGCCTGATGAGAAGTTTGCCTCTATAGATAAGCAACTGGTTCCTGTTAAGCCTGGCAGTGATACTTTAAGGCGTGTTTTACCTGGAATAGGTTTGCACTTAAATGCTTTGGCAATAACTTCCAAGGATAGCAGAAATGTGAAGCTTGAAAATTTGTCCTGTGGAGTAAGTTTGGCCAGTTCTATTTCTTCCCTCCATTCCCCAAATACCGGTGAAGAACTCAATGAATCATTGACCCTACCCTCTGAAAAAGACATGGATCCAAATGAAAATGGCATGCCCTTTGTGGAAGATGTTTCTCAGACATCTGCCTATTTAGTAACAGAAGAGTTCAATCATAGTAGCCCCAAAAAGAAGAGGCATGCTCTTTTACAATATTAGTTTGTATGGTTATCATTCCATGATCTTACATTCTTAAAGTTATTTTAGTTTTTTCTCATGTCATTTGTTTGAACTGTTTCTTCAGGCGTAGATTGGAAGGTGAAGGTGAGGCCTGCAAGCGTTGTAACTGTAAGAAGTCAAAGTGTTTGAAACTGTAAGTTCTCATCTCCTTTAAAGTTTTTCTGTCAGGAACATTAGGTTTTTTGAGCTGGCTTTCATATTGCCAGTTGCAATGGCATGTCATTTCAGCTAAGGGCATGACATAATATGTTATTGTTGAGGTTAAGTTTCATGCACTGAATGATTTATGACATCAATCTCACACTAATCTGTTAGATGACATCTAGGAATATTGAGTTCTCATTTCTTGATTGAATGTGATCTTATTTTTTAAAAGACCTACCTATATTTTTTTCTTTGCCTGGTGCCATCTGCCAGCTCTATGCATGCTTAGGAACTAAAAAAAGAATTGTAAACTCTGTATAAAGTCTATATTTATGTTCTGCACTCTTCTTGCAGTTATTGTGAATGTTTTGCTGCTGGTGTCTACTGCATAGAACCATGTTCATGTCAAGACTGCTTTAACAAGCCTATTCATGAAGATACTGTTCTTGCAACTCGCAAACAGATCGAGTCTCGCAACCCACTTGCATTTGCTCCAAAAGTTATTAGGAACTCTGAACCTGTAACCGAAATTGGAGTAAGAATGAAGATTTGTTTTGCTCTTTTGCTTGGTAAACTGTTCCGAACTTTTTTTCTCATTGTGTTTCCCTAACTCAGGATGAATCCAGCAATACCCCTGCCTCAGCCAGGCATAAAAGAGGATGCAACTGCAAGAAATCAAGTTGCCTAAAGAAATACTGTGAATGCTATCAGGTTTTTGCCTATCTACATATTAATCTATTATGCTGTTCATGCTTCATAGATACTAATTTGTTATGGTTTTGTTTTGAAGGGTGGTGTTGGATGTTCCATTAACTGCAGATGCGAAGGGTGTAAGAATGCATTTGGTAGAAAGGATGGTGAGTTCAGTCAAAACGTTTTCATGATTACTAAAAAAGTTATTG
Organism: Bocquillonia castaneifolia; assembly: GCA_948193215.1. Taxonomy (NCBI): domain Eukaryota; kingdom Viridiplantae; phylum Streptophyta; class Magnoliopsida; order Malpighiales; family Euphorbiaceae; genus Bocquillonia; species Bocquillonia castaneifolia. The sequence continues at coordinate 7,343 of CANYLF011125285.1, forward strand.
CTACTTGGATGCCTCAAATTGTTTCTTAATCTGTTTTCTGATCTAACATCATTTAGTGGCTAATGCTCATATTTATTTACAAGTAAAGCTTGCTAAGAACTATTTTTTTTTTAATTCCAGGATCTGCTCCAACAGAAACAGAAGCTGAACCAGAAGAAGAAACTGAAGGAGATGAAAACAACGGGATTGACAAAGTTACACAAAACATTGAAATTGAGAATAACGAAGAGCAAAATCCAAATTCTGCTCTTCCAATGACCCCATTACCACTTTGCAGGTTTCATATCTGTCCAGTTTTTTGTTATAAAGCTAACTTTCTTTCTTTTAGAGGCTTAAATTGTAATTTTGCATGCCAGACCACTTCTTCAGCTCCCATCATTTTCATCGAACAGTAAACCTCCGAGATCATTCCTTGGTATTGGATCATCTTCCGGCTTGTATACTGGCCAAAAATATGGCAAACCTAATATTCTCAGAACTCAGCAAAAATTTGAGAAACAAGCACAAACTATTCCAGAAGATGACATACCAGAGATCCTCAGGGGCAACTACACTCCCAGCACTAGCATCAAGACGTCTCCGAACAGTAAGAGGGTCTCTCCTCCACAGAGTATTTTAGGATCATCACCTGGTCTTAGGAGCGGCCGCAAGTTGATATTACAATCCATACCTTCATTTCCTTCTCTCACTCCCCAGCACTGAAATGCAGTCATTCCCATAAAAGAGCAGACAAAATTCTTTAAAACCTTTGTTGTGTTGAGATGTAGTAGAGTGTAGTTCTTAGTTCTCACCTTGTATAATAATTTGCTATTTAGCTCTCATAATGTCCAAGCACTTCCAAGTCAATGTATAATATGGTAATTTTGTTATCATCTTCAAACCTCAATGGCCTTATCATTGTAAACATAAGTTATGTTATCCTTCTGAGTTAGATCATCCGTTGCCTAGTTTTGCAGGTTATCTCAATATATGAGGCCAAGTTGCAAAGATCTGTTGTGAGCTTACAAAGAGGAAAATCTGATTAGTGAGTGTACAATTTCCAGAAAATGAAACTAAGCACTTGAATGCATGGACTTAATCCTAAGATTGATAGAATACCAATTATACTAGTCAATTAATGTATTTGATAATATTTTTCACCTCTCTAATACAGATGAGATTCTCTAATACTCGTTCATGAACTTCCATTTGCATCTACCTACTATTTTACTGCATTCTCTTATCAGAATGCATTTACTTAGTTATGTAGTATTCCATCCGGATTTTTTTGTTCATTTCAGGTAACTAGTGTTCCATCCGGATTTTTTTTGTTCATTTCAGGTATTTTTAGTTAATAGAATATCGGAAGCAATGTTCTTTAATACTGCATTCAAAATGTTTGGCCGAAATATAAGAATTAAAAATGCCAGAAGGAAACAGCTTATTATTGCTAGATCAGGCTAGTTCTTAGCTTTATCCTAAAAGCTAAAAAGACAGGTTCAGCCTAACTAATCCAAGAAATGTTCTTTAATTATCATATCAGGAACATTTCAAAGATGCTAACAAAATCAACATGCTGCCTCTCCTTGCTTCAGTCTTCAACCCTTGAAGGTTTTCCGCAGCCACAGAAACAACCCTTCTTCCGTCTTTTGAAACTTTTCCTGCCGCCACTGTAAATAAAGTCCCTCAAGATGATGCCTGTTCTACTCCCTGGAAACCTGTGCTTATGTTTGCTTTTCTTTTCATCCTCCAGTTTCAGCAGAAGATATTGGATGCTCTGCAACTCGAACTGTAACCGTCCTATCTTCTCGGATCCTTTCCGTGCTTGTTCTGTCAGTCTTTTTCTAGCAACATCGCTGGTCTCTTCCGATGCCATTGAAATGTTCCCTTCTAAAGATGAGGGACACTCTTCCATATCTTTTGCTATTTGATCATTAGCATCAACTAGCTGCACAACAGCATCCTCAACTTCTTCTAGATGTCTCCACACCTGTTCAAATTCAAGATCATTTGCCTTCTTACACTTTTTCTTTATTTCCATTCTCTTTTTTAAATCTGCCACAATTGTTTGAAGAGATGTTAATTTCTGGGCATCAGAAGCAAGTCTCTCCAGTATCTTTCCTCCGCTTCCTTCTTGACCGATCTCTTTCTTGACACTTGTGGACACCTCTAGTGTATCAACTCCCACTTCTCTCTCCACCTGCAAGTCTAAAGAGGGATTCCGACTCTTGTGGTTGGTACCTTTGAACTGACAACGGGCATCAACAATCTCCAACTGTGCAATTGCCTGCTTCTGTGTGACACCAGCCACTGGATTAAGGCTACAGTCTTGTTCAGCAGATTCCCACAGCTCAAGCATCTGATTGTCAGACCCAGCACTGTCCCTCTTGCTTCTTCCATACAAGGAAGAATCTGAAACCTGATCAAGTGGAATATCTTTCATGGAAATCCCATTCTTCACATCAGATTTGGCTTTACTTGTATATGACCTGGGATTATGAATTGATTCATTCTCCAGTTCCTCCTCTTCTTTCTGAAAGTTTCTTCGTCTACTTGACTGCCTTCTCAATTCCCATTCAGCCCCTTTTGTTGAAGATTCTAACCTGACTTTGGTGTTCAAACTTTCCTGCATCACCAGCTTGTCCATTTCCATGACCACTGCCTTCTCTACTGCTTTAACTCTATTTTGTATCTTGAGTAAATCTGAAATTCCATCTGGTAAGGTTTCATTTTGTACAAGTTGGTTGATCCTTTCCTGAGACTGAAAAGCCAATTCTATACCCTGATGATACAAAATGAAGACATAACATTAGCATGTGTGCTATGTGCACAAAACAACTAAAGTGTATAGCGAACTTGCTAGGAGCTGAAACATAGCATGCATGTATATTTCCATAATGAAAATTACAAACAAGAACAAGAATAACGTATTAAGCTCCTCCCATTTTTATATGGGCCACTTGGAAGTATCCCAAGTCAGTAAAGCAATTTATTTTTCCTAATAGAATTCAAATGTTATGATTCTGTCTCTTAGATGAATATCTTCTGTAAGTATAGGATAATTGTTTAAGAACTCATGTTATGGCCAATGAAATAGTTTCTTCTTTCAGAACCACAAAAATGAAAGAAGATTGAAAAGAAATTTACCGATCGTCTTCGATTTCCAGCAGCAAAAGATTTTGTGCAAAGGGCATTGCGCTCAAGGGACTCTATATTATCTCTTAGAGAAGATATGACTGGACCATATGCAGACAATTGTGCCTTCAATTGTCCAATTTCAGTTTCTAAGAATCCAAATTTTTCTTTCATCTGTTCAATTGTGCTATCTTTGGTGGCATTTTCATCTCCAAGACTTTCACAAACTGCAGTCAGCTCATGAACTTTATTTTCCAGCAAGACCTCACGGACAGAGGATATCTGAAGATCAAAGTAAAATGACGAAGCCTCAGCCTCCCAGAGTTGAAACTCATTGCTTCTCTCTTGCAACTCCAAACTCAAGTTCTCTTCTCTAGCCCTTCGTTCTTCAACTTCCTTGCACAACATACCTATTTCCAACTCCAAATTTTCATTTGCTTCCTTAAGACATTCAATTTCCTTTTTCTGATTTATGCCGTTTTGGGACAGTTCAAGAATCTGCTTCTCTATAATCTCTCTAGCTATTCTTGATTCTTCGCAGTCTTTCTTCAGCCCCTCAATAATCCAACACAATTCTGCATTTGAGTCGTGTGTAGCCTTAAGCTTCTGTTCCACTTCTAAAAGCTCAACAGCTTTCTGTCTCAAAAAATCTTGTCCAATTAAGATTTGATAGTTCAATTGATCAGTCAACTCTTTGCCTTCTTGTAGCTCCTGGTGCAACTTCTCAATTATTTCATTAAGATGTAAACTTTCTGCTTCCTTAGCTTCAAGCTTCCGCCCCAATATCTCCACATTCTTCTTGAGTTCATCATTAATCAGACGGAGATAGCGGACATCTTCAGAAATAGCTTCGAGTTCCTCAACTTTCTCAGTCCCAAAGCTATTCAAAACTGTTGATGTGTTACTGAGACATAATACTTCCCGGAGCATGCCACTGTTTTCCTCTTCAAGTATAAGCATTTCCTCTTTCAGATCTGAAAATTTCTTGAGCAAAGATCTGTTTTCTCCAAGTGCCTTGATGTTTTCTTCTTGTAGTGCCAGGTAAGAATTCTGCAAATTTGCAAGATTGACCTGCTTTGTCCCTAATTCTGCCTTTAGTTTTTCCTCATGCTGCTCTCCCTTACTTAGTTCCAATCTCAATTGCCTGTTCATCTCTACAAGTTCATGCTTGCCCTTTTCCAGTAAGATGCAGTGCTCTGCCATTATCTTGAACTCTTGATTAAGAATTTTCTTCTCTGACTCGAGTTCAGCACCTTCTGATCTTATTTCTCCAAGCAGTGTTAAGAGCACTAAGTTTTCAATCACCAGTTGCTGCTTCTCCTCCTCGCTTTGTAGGACTGAACATTTTAGGTCCTCGATGTTGTCCAGAATACGTAGGAGAGGAATTTGCCCTTCTTGGATCACTTCTTGTTCATTATCTGAGTCAAACTGAACCGCCCTGAACACTTGATGGACTCCCATTCTCAGCTTTTCAATTTCATCCAACAAGAATTCCACTTCTACTTGCTGCTCAAGATTCTCAGTCTCCAACTCTGATATCAGTTTATTCGACAATTTGGATGCCTCAACATGTTTCTTGCACTCAATCAACAGAGATAAGTTTTTCTCCTCCAAATCTTGTATAAATTTCTGCAAGACAAATATCTCAACCTGAGCATTTGCAGCCTTATCTAGCTCTTCTTCAAACTCTTTTTTACTCAACTTGCTTTCTTCTTTCAGCAAAAGAACCTGCTTTTCCAGATCTGCCAATCGGCATTCATTGGACTGTATATAACACAGACGCTCTTGTTTTTCCAAGCCAAGGTAACTCTGCAGCTCTTTCACCTTGCAAAGTGTTGATTCTTTCTCCTTCTCCAGATCATTATATTTCTCTTCTAGTCTTGTAAACCTCCTTTCTAGGTTTCCCAGTCTCTGTTCAACATTTTCTAGCTGAATCACCAGAGTGCTTCTTTCATTTTGAAGAGTGGATTTCTCATCTTTGAGCATCTGACAGATATCTTCCAAGCCTTTTGACTTTTCCCTCAGACCTTCAAGTTCAACATTTGCCCGAGCCAGTGAAGTTTCCAGCAAAGCATCTTTCTCAATGAGCTTTTGCATATTCTCAGTCATAATTTGTAGCTGAGAAAGAAGGACACCTTTTTCAGCAACAAGACCAGATTTTTCTCCTTGAAGAAACTGGCAGGACTCTTGCAACTCTTGGACTCTCTCTCTTGATCCTTCCAATTTGCCATGCAATTCAGACAGAGATTTCTCCAAAGCTAAATTCTCATCAAGAAGCTCATTCATGTTCCTCAACTTCTCATACATATCTTCCTTTTCATCTCTTTCCGTTTTGCAGACTTCTTTTAGCTTCAAATTCTCATCTTGCAAGTCCCTGATTGATGAATCAAGGCACTCAGGATCCAGACCTGCTGAGCGCACTTGCTCTATTAATGCCTGATATCTACTATTTAAGCTCTCAATCTCCTCCTTCAAATGGTAAATCTCCTGCTGCAGGGAATTACTTTGGGCCAGTTGCAGTGCAAGGTCCTTTTCAAGTTTATATTTAATTTCCTTCAGGCCAAAAATTTCATTTTGCAAATTCATCATTGAATTGCTGGAAGAATTGTTCAATTCATTGAGGTTCAAGTTTTCTTCCTTAACCTGCTGGAGGTCTTCTTGCAGGTTATTGTTGGACATCTCCAAGTCCTTTAACGTTTCAAGTCTGTTCTGAAGCTCTAGTGCCAAAGCCCGTTGCTCCTCTAGGGATTGAGAGTGCAACTTCTGCAAATTCTGCAAGGCAGCTTCAACTTGAATAAATCGTGACTGCTCATACTTCAGTGAACTCTGAAGTTTCTCCAGTTCAATCTCCCTTTCCGACAGCTGTTGATCTTTTGTGGCTATCTTCTGCGTCAGATTGTCTGCTTCCAACTGCAGAGATTGATTTGAGCTTTCAAGAAGAACATACTGGTCTTCCAAGCTTTTCAGTTTTGCAGCCCCTGTTAGAACTTCACAATTGAGTATTTTGACATCTTCTTTGGCACGAGAAATTTCACATTCCATTTTAGCTAGTTTCTCCAAACACTGCTCATACCGAAGTTCTGCTGTTTCTTTCTCTTCTTTCAATCTTGTGAGAGCTTGCTTCAATGCTTTTACTTCACTTTCTGCTCTTTCAGTCTGTTCATTGAGCAGTCTGGCATTTGCCTCTGCAGCTGCAATTTTTCTCTCCAAAACTGATATCATCTCAAGACATTGATTGTACTGATGAAGACCAGCTTGCTTTTCAGTCTCCAGTGTGGAAAGTTCTTTCTTGAGATTTTGAGCTTCTATTTCTGCTCTAATGGCTCTCTCATTAAGGCCTTTTGCATCCTCTTGTGTTTTAGATAGCATATTCTCCAGACTGGAAATTCTATCCAAGCATTTATTGTACTGAAGAAGACCAAAATTCCTCTCAGCTTCTAACTTAACAAGGGTTTCCTTCAGGATTTGAACTTCTACTTCAGCTCTGCTTGCTCGTTCATTAAGCCCCTCAGCTTCCTTAAGTTGTCTCTCCAGATTAGATAACTTCTCCAAGGTCTGCTGGTATTGAAGACGAAGAGCTTCCTTATCAGCTTCAATTTCTGCAAGAGTTTTCTTCAAGTTTTGAACTTCAATTTTGGCTTGCTTTTCAGTTTCACCCTCCACTGTTTCAGGGGTGTTTGAAGATTTTTTCACAATTCCTTCTGAACCTTTTGAAACTGCTCCTCCTGATGCAAACATCTCATTCAGTTGTTTCAAACCCCTCTTGCCCATTCCAGAGTCTGAACCTTCTGAATACCCTCCATTGTTTTTCATGGCATATGGGTTGGTCGAAGAGAATTCTAGGGAGTCTTTATGCAAGTCATCTGGGTCAAGCAATTCACGAATTGGATGTGGCATTTCTGGTGTGGAAGGCTCACCCTCAAGATCAGCCAGCACATAAGGTACTTGGTTTGGAAATGCTTCAGCCATGGTTCGATGGGCCTGGCGAAGCTCTCCAGTTGCATGATCATACCTCTCTGCCAGAGCACGGTAGGCACGGTAGAACTCCTCAACCAATTTCATCAGCTCCGGCCGTTTTTTATAGTACATTTCTGCCCTCCTTGCAAATGAATCTGCATCTTCTTCAATAAGCTTGATCATTGCTTTGACTTTGGCATCCATATCTGTTTAAAACAAATTTTTGTTTATTAAGAGTGGCTCATAATTTGCCAAAATTTATATATACGAGAACATGTAACATACCGGTATAATTACTTAAACGAGTAATCCAGAGAAAAGTTATGGGTTACAATAATGTTACTACGTCTTATGAATTGTGGCAATTAGATAATTGGTATATATTTATTATGAGTTTCATGTGCAATGGTAGGGTGATATTAAAAAACAACTGTGTGCACTTCCTGAGAATTCAGCAACTGCTAAAAGATTTCTGGTGAACTGTGAGCCAAAAATTAATTAAGGAAAAAAAATCCTTTCAATTTGGTCTCAATCAGTGCAACAAAGCAAGGAATACACAGCACAAGCTTACATGCACATGAAACTGCAACTGAGAAGAGGCTATATCATACATAATCATGTCACGAAGTAGGCATCTGAAGAGGGAAAAAGAATAATGCAGGTCTCTGTATTTAAGTTTTGATTTATCTTCTGTGCATTAGTATCTAAATTATTGATGTCCAGCATATGCAGTTACAATCTGGATATAACTAAAAGTTTCAAGGTTCAATGCAAAATTGGTAGCTTCCCAGCCATCATCATTATCATGAGGACCTTGTTTAAATTTACAAGATATTAATCAATATACAGAAGAGATAATACTTATGTAAGAATTAATATAGATGATGAAATTTTTTTGTCAAAAAGAAAAAATCTTGTCAGTGCTTTTGCCAGGCATGACCGATGAAGAATAGGAAAGTAATGAGAGCATCAGATCATTTAGTAAACCAAAAAACTGTAAAAACGAATTTATTTAAAAAAGAAAAGTTGTCAAGCCATCTTCTATCTACCATGTCAAAAAAGCTCACCAGTTTGTAATGATTTGGTTGGATGTATAAACATCTCAAAAGCCATCAGTTATGGTATTTTCTAATAGAAAATCACAAGTGAGTTGCCCCAGAACAATGGTTCAGTGATTGATACTGCAAAGAGTTTATCTAAGAACACTAAATTTCTATAGTCAGCTAGAACAATAATATTTGTTTCCCTTGAACAAACACCAACTGCTACAACCATGCATAAAATATTCAAGTCTATCTTCAGCTATAAGTACTTCTACGAACAACAATATACTTACTGCCAATTCCATTGTAACAGAACAGCAGATTACAGGCAACAAAAAATGTTTATGCATTCTACTGTAAGTTTTGGACTATTTTTTGCTTTTTACAATTGCTCATCTTGCAATGTGAATCAAAATCATTATTTCAGAAAAGGGTAATTTGTCAATTTATATTCAGTAAAAGATTTTTGCAAGACCAGTTTTTTCCGTCAACTTAGCATCCATGTTATTAATTTCTGAAGTACAATCATTAAAATGACAGCAACTGTGCGGCATTAAGCAAATAGTTGTAAAGACATTTCAGCAAAGATCTATGAAGAGAATAAAGACCTGTAAGATTTTCCTGAAGCCATTTTGAATTCTTGGGGCTGTTATGGCTGTCCCACCACCAAGAATACAATCGCCTAGATTCAGAATGCGTTAAAGTTGCCATGATTCCAGCCAACAGCAAAGCAGCTGGTATGGACTTTGCAAAGTTCTGGTCCTTGCACCAGTAATAAAAACCCAAGTAATAAATCCAGGCCAGACTAGAGATGTTACTTCTTCTAACTACCTAATCTAAACTCTAAAGGAGCCTGCCAGTGCCAGATATCTTTTTTATTTCTTGAACCTGCACAAATCAAGATCACCAAGAACTTCAACATTAAGTTGAATGTGAAGTAGACGGTTTCCAAATTTACAGACTCTTATTATGCAGACTACCTGCTCAATTGAACAGCAACCCACTATTTCTCAAAGCTCCTTCAGTAAACTTCAATTTGTAGATTCAAGGACATTAAAAATCAGATCTTTAAGCCTGAATATTGAAAGAACAATAGAGAAGAAAAGTCAAACAATAAGAAATACAAAAACAGACCAGAAAAGGAGAAGTTAAGATGCCATTAACTCCCCTAAACAATGATGCCATAAACTAAAAAGAAAAAAGAGCAAGCATTATTTTGATTTTCCAAAACTCAAGGAACCAGTGCAACAGACCACAGAAGGAGAAATCAAGGTGCCATGAACTAAAAAAAAAAACCAAGAATCCTTTTGATTTTCAAAACTCATTGATGCAAAAACCAGTGATTTGCAGAGGTATTTTGATCAAGTCTCAATTCCTTAGCAAGTCCTTTATGCAAATTCAACCATAGAGACCACAAATTGAACACAGAAAATCAAGAACTGAATCCAAAAAAGCACCTGAAATTAAATCCACCATTCAAACAAGTAGAAAACACAATATGATCTCAAGTAGAAAATAGGAAAAACCTTGAATAAACCAAAGTGCACAAGAACTGGAAAGCATGAACAAACAGTGATCCAAAACAAGTGCAGTACTAAAACAAGATAAAATTTTGATCTGAAAAACAAAGGGAACTAAAATCCAAAGAGAACATCAAAAACAAAAACTTTAACCAAAAGGGTACCATAAAAGCAACAGAAAGATGGTTCCTTTATGATAGTTATGGATTAAAAACCTACCAAATGATTGGAACCCAGTAATGGGTAGTGATCAGCAGCTGAAATGCTAAACTCCCAGCTGCACATTCATCTCACTCACCCCATATTCTCTCTCTAACTCACCAAACACTTGCAAAACAAAGACTCTATCTTTCTCTTTCCACAATGAGCCATTTTGGATTATATCAATTTGGTAAAAATAAAAAATTGCTGAAAAAGAATACTACTACGATATACAGTAGACAGTACAGATAAAAAAAGTAAAGGAAAAAAATTATGGCACAACAAGAAGGTGGTCTAACAGAATACGTATCTGCAATGTTTTTAAGTGCAAAAATATATATATGGGATTAATTAAGAGAAAAAACTTGGATTAATAGTCAATTTTAATTGTAGTTATGATTTGATTAATGTTGGAGATACTGATAAACGGTCACATTCTTCTTTTTTTTATATATAAAAAAAATATTTTGGTATATATTGTCGTTACCTTTTTTTGAAGCATGGATAGTGACTGGTAAAGTGTTCCATGAAAAGTTAAAAGTAAAAAATTACTAATCTGCCATTGCTTAAGATCTCAAAAATGTTCTTTCTTGGGTTCTGTAATCTGACTTTTTCCTATCTGTTTTACATTATTATTACCACTATTATTGTTTTCTTTTCCTTATTTGAATATACAAAAGAATGAATGAATACCACATACAATAAAAATGGCATAGAAGTCTTTGTTTTTATATTTTGGTGGTTTTGATTATTCTTTTCCTTGTTTAGCATTAAATTTCTTTGTTAATAATTTCTTTTTTTCAACTTCGTGTAATTTTAATTATTGCAATATGATATTATAAATTAAAGGCATTTTCTATGGTTGTTTTGTTTAAAACAAAGTAACCATATTTTTTCTAAAAAAAAAGGTAACCATACTTTGTTTGGAAAAATGAGAAAAAATTACAGAAAAATTAAGATTTTTTCTTTTTTTCGTGAATTGGTATCAAATTTTCGTAGACTACAAAAATTCACTTTTATTGAATAAATATTATTTTTCTTAATTCAATGTGTCATTTTTTTGTAAAAAAATGAGTTGATTTACTTAATAAAAAAATTCATCAATTGAGAAAAAAATAATTTTATTTTGTAAGTTATTAATATGTTTTTAAACAAAGTATGGTTACTTTGTTTAATACTAATATTAAAAATTAACAAATATTTTAATTTTAAGTATTTTTTAGGATAAAACTTGAGTCTTTAAAAATATAATTGCATTAAATCAAATAAATTTTTTTTTTTTGTGATTTTAGCTAATGTAAATCCAAACATGACTATGAAGAACCAAGGAAAGGTATATATTCGAGATCTATATGTAAAAAGGAACAAGTTTGTTTGGTTGAATTCCCACGGGAAGATAGAATTTATTTGTAAATGAGTTTCATGAAAAACTAAAAATATGAAATTTAAAGGTATTTTAATCATAATAAAAATATCATTTCTTCAGTTTGATATTCTTTATAAATTCCATTAATTAGATGGGATTTGGTCTCCTTAATATTTAAAAATTAGATTTCCGAATAAATTTTAATTTAAACCAAACAAAAAAAGTTCAGAATTGAAAATGAATTCCAAAAATGTTGTGGAATTCATTTATACTAAACACACCCTAAAGAAAAATTAATACTCTATTGATGAATTTTTTTTTTTTTTGAAATTAACTCTCTATTGATGATGGATTAAAAGCAATGTCAAAACTATTTAGGTGAAAATATATGTATCTGAGTTAAGATTTTTTTTTAGTTCAACTTAGAATGCAGGCAATTTTGAATATCAGGATATTGATATGAGATATGTGATTTTGGGATGTTGATCATAATAAAATATCAAAATTTATTTAAAAAAATCTATACATTATAGACATATAAGGAGAAGATCGTATAATAAAAGGAAAAAAGTGATTCTGTCAAAAAAAAAAATTGGTGGGATTGAAAATTTGATACAGTTACTTTGTTTAACATTAGTCAAAAAATGTCGGCCGATGACAAAGTTTCTAAATATTTAAATGGCTTGTACAATATAGTGTGGACTAATGGGTTGGTACAATATAGTGTGGACTAATAAGAGACATGTGGCATGAAAATATCAAATGCTACATTAAAAGGTTTGTTGCCTATTCACCAGCATCCTATTTGATTGAGCAGTTATAATTCAACTGTTGACAGATAACGGATGACGGGTAATAAATTATGAACAGCTGACAGTTAATAGCTAGAATTTCTAGTGTTTCAGTGTTTAGTTATATTTCTATAACTGTTAGCATTTGAAATCTCCATCCACTACTTTTAAAAGAATTTACTAAACACTTAAATCTAACAGATGGAATTTCAAACGCTAAACACTAACTCCATCCGTTCAACCAAACGGGCAATAAATTGTCACAAATATAGATGGGCAATTTTATAGCACATTTTCAGGTGTACAGTTCCGTTATAAATTTACCGATCGGTTTATGACTTTCAGATTAGAATCTCTCCTGTAAAAAATTTTGCACAAAATATTATAAAATATTTTAGAAAGATTGATTCCGATTCTATGACCATTATCTTAATGCTTTTATCATAATTTCTTTTTTCCAATTTGTAATTTAATACAATATAAAAAGATTACAATAATTGCCTTTTCTTAATTATTTAGTGAAGTCATCACATGGCTTGTAATTAAACAAATACATGAAAAATGGAGCAGGGGAAAGTAATATATATATTACAACCTCTATATAAAAATACCCTATTATGAAATAAATTCTATATAAGAATAAATAATTTTAGTCCCAACTTCCATTAATCAGTTATAAATAAACCTTTATTAAGTTATAAACTCTATATAATAATAAAATTTATGAGGTCCCAATAATATGACTACAGGTTTTACTGTATAATATAACTAGAAGCATGCATATGATACATTGCATTAATCTAGATAAAATTGTTGAAATCTTTTAATTTAGAATGTAATTAGTCTTTTTCTCCCTGAGCATTTACCTTAATTTGTTTCATGAATGACTCTCTTCGGCTAATTAAGGTTCTAATGTGGAAATTAATTTGGAAGGTGGGCCAACTTTTAGGTAGTGTAATCTTTGTCATTACTTGATATCAGTAATGTTAAGGCTAGAAAGTAATTATAAAGTTCCTTCTAAGTTTCTCCATTTGGTAGAGGAGATGGCTGCATCAAGCATTATACAATTAGATGCACCTCAAATGTCTTAAATAGGAAAAAAGAAACATCATTTAATTATAAATTGTTGAATGTAAAAGATTGATTTTTGAGTTTATGTTAAAGGAGAAAAATTAAGAATAAAATATTGAACTGTGAAATTGAAAGAATTTAATACCTCAATCCACCTTCTTAAAATTTGCTGAAAAAATTGGTACGAGCAATTAATCAATTTTTAAAAATTATTTTTGTAGTTTATTTTTTAAAAAAAAAAATAATTGTCATAGCTTATGTGAAGATTATTCAAAGTACAATGCAATTGACTATAGATTCTTTCTTTTTTTTTGTCTTGTTTTTTTACCTTACTAATGAATTGTTATCTAAAAAGGTAAAAAGAAAAAGAACAAAAGAAATGGTGATTAAAATTGAAGATTAGATGGGTAAATATGATTAGTGGCTTAGTGCTTGGCACATTGCCAATCCTCAAAAAACAAGAACAAGATTTCAGATCCTAAATTGGGTGGCATGCCGCCTGGTCTTTAGATCAGCACCGTTGAATGTGATCGATGATATGTTTGTAGGTCCAATTGGTTAAGCCTTTTTAACCCCAAAACATTGTCTGGTTCATGAGCCACAATGATCAATGGTCTCTAATTAGTTATTTAAAGGTCAGTAATCATTTAACCAAATTTGGAAAGGTAACTTTCATGCCCACTTTTAAGTTTAAAAAAAGGTTTTTAAAAGTTTTCCTCTCTTAATTTTACATTCTTTACTATTTCCACGTGAATCATCATTATTAACAAAGTAAATAGTTGGCATCTCTGTTAAAAAAAGAGTTGGCATTCGGAAAATTAAACTATTGGAAGGAAAAAAAATGAAATTTTATCTGCAGGAAATGATTATTTGCTATTGTGAAGTCCGTAATTTTTTTAAGGGAGAATTAAATAGATTATTTCATTTATAATCAAACTGTATGAAATCTATAAATAAATTATCTGAAATATCAATATAATATTTATTATCTATAGTTCTATATTAATAATGATAAATAGAGTTAGTTTTAGGAACATAATTTTAATTCTATCATAGAATTTTTTTTGAATACATTAATTGTAATTTTCTGAATTTATTATAATTTTTTATTCATAGTAGATATTTTTATGAAAGAGTAATATTGTTAATGTATAATATATTATTTTGTTCAATTCTTGAACCTTGCACAAAATTTTGATAGACAATTTTTAGGAGGTAGTAGCATTAGTAGCATAAAAAAATTAATACTCCTTCCATCCCAAAATAATAGGCATTTTTTAACAAGTATATGGATTAAGAAATTTAGCAATTCAATATTACTCCCTCAATCACACAAAAAGGGTCCATTATTCTTTTTTAAACTGTCCCACAAAAAATGTCCACTTATAAAATCACGAGCACATTAATTGTTATTTTTCCAAAGTTACCCTTAATAATTACACAATTTCAAAGCATATTAAATGAATTAACACTATAATTATAATTTTATAAAAGGGTAAAGTTGTCGATTTATATTAGATTTCACTAAAATTTAGAACACTTCAATGATTTCTTAAACTGTGTGAAAATGAATAATTGACTTTTTTTGTGATATATATATATATATATATATATATATATATATATGCGGAGATAGTATAAAGTACTCCCTCTATTCCACAATATCTGTCGTTTTAGAGACTTTTTTTGTCCCAAATTATCTGTCACTTACAAAATCCAATGAAGCGTTAATGATACATTTTCCAAGTTTACCCCTATCAATACTTTAAATTACAACTATTATAAGTAATTAATGAAGAGTGAGTAAAGGGTAATTTAGTTAATAGAGATCTATTTTCCCACAATCTAAATGACTTAATGAGTATCCTTAATACGTGTGCATTAACCTTAAACAACAAATATTTTGGAACGGATGATGTATTATTTTTCTTATAATGTCCTTATTGGAACTTTAAAATGTTAGTATGAGTTAAGTGTTTTTAATTGAAATTTATATTTTCAATGCAATAAATAAGGGTATTTTAGACTTTACATAATTATTTTTTAAAAATTGCTTACCATCTCCGTCCTATAATAAGAGTCCAATTTCAAAAACTAAGAAAGTTAGTCTGTGGATAATAATTAACATGAATATTCCAAAAATACCCCTATAAAATAATTAATGAGTGTGAGTTACAATTTTCAAGTAAGTACAATTAAATTTATTAATTAGAGGGTAATACTGACAATTTATATAAAACTATCTTCTTGAAATCTCAAATGGACTATTATTTTGGGACAACAAAAACCCTAAAATGAATTATTATTATGAGACGGAAGGAGTGTTATATTAGGACATCAAATTAGTTCAAAGCATCTATTATTTTGAGATAGAGAGAGTACTAAGGACGTAAACAAACCTACATGCACTTGAGTAGTGCCAAGCTCATTCGTTCAAATTTGAACTGAAATTAATTCTATCACCTAACTCGACTAAGTAATGATTTTTACTAATTGAGTTCAGTTTGATTATCTTATCGATCTTAAGTTTTTTTCCCAAATCAATATTGAGTACAAGGATTTACACCCTGCTCAAGCTACATAAAAAAAGTCAAGAATTTAATGGAAACAACGACTAGTGTAGGCCGACGTGTGTGGTATTAGTACTAGTGATAATGCAAAACCAAACTTGTTAACAACATTATTTAATGGAAAGAAGTACGTATAAATACAATAGAAATGTATTGCCATTTGCCATACTTTTATTTCTTTATCCAACTACACAAATTTGATGCAAACTCAATACCAAAAAGGGCACTGTGCTTTTAAGGCACTATAAGCCGAAAACCACCGACGAACCAGATGATGTGATCACTTGGTTTCTCTCTCTTAAATTATTGATACAATAAAAGTCTACAAAGTAAGAAAATCTTGAGGATATTATGGTGGAAGAGGAAGACCTTAAGCTCACATATCTACCACTCTTAATTCACAACTTACCAACAACCATCAAGGAAGGACAACTTTGTCTTTCAATGTGTATAAAAAGCAATAAATAACAATAATATAAAATTGACCCTAAAATAAAGATAGTATCCATATTATGTTTCTGTTTTTTAGTGGAGTAGCCAGCTATTTGTACCGTGCAATGCAATGCTTTTCCTTGAAAAGATTCTGAAAAAGTTATATGAAAGAAATATAGAATTTTGCTGGGTTTTGTGCTAGCAAAAAAATTCTAACCCCACTTCCTATGTCAATATTGAAAACTGAAAAGGATTCTGCATTCCTCCATGTGCTACTATTTACCTCTTCCCTTTCAAATTCACATCGTGACTTGGCTAGGGGGTAAACAAAATGCCCACCATCATTGCTCCCTTTTGGTACTGTACTGTCTGTATGTCCTATTTGCTCAATCAATAACTCATTTTAGAATGGTCATTTTCTGATCCGACCCTAGTGCCCAAACCCCCATTCAATGATCAAACTTATGGCCTTGATCAGTTACCAAAAGTTTTTGAACAATCCCCAAATAGCCATAGCTTCATATTAGTATCAAAATCAGCTCAGACCACTTTTAGTCATTGAAGACATGCACCTATGACAAAAACTAGAAGTAAAAAATATCTTCATCAAATGAGTGCTTCTAAACTAATGCATATTTAGCTACATATTTGCCTCTTTCAATCAACCTTCTAATCGAGGATCAAGTGTTCTGTTTTCTTGCTCTTTCTTTCTGGACGTGGCTAAAAGATAAAGCTTGAAAAACATCATACATAAAATTACTGCATCTGAGATTACGATTATGACGAGTGACAATCGCATCATGTGTCATATTACTGCATCTAAGATCATGGCTCCAAATAAAGCTCGAAGAACTCCAATTCAAATTAAATCAATGTAACATTCCTACCAATAAATATCCTTGTCAACTCCAATAGTTGGTATGGCGTGTATCGATGGATGGATTCAAAAACTTTTGGCAACAAGTATCTGACTTTTTGATTAAAATAAAATGAGGGTTCCAACAAAATCAAAACCTCTGTAAGATGAAAAAATGCTCATCAAAATTTGCATTGCTGCAAAGTTCTAATTATGGTTGCAACTAAAGAAAAAACTAATGGGAGATCAAGAATTAGCCCATTGAACTGTAAATGCAAAGACAACTTTAAGCAACAGTCTCAGCTGGGGCGGCCTCAGCCATTGGTTCATCAGCTGGCCTCTCCAACTTTGTACCAACATCCTCTGAATAATCACCATGAACCTGCATGTCACAGTAAGATGGTCAACAACAGTATTTCTATAGATGCTTAAATTCAGGCTGGTACATATTTGCAGAATCATTCTGAAAGCAAAGAAAAAGCTGGCAACAAATTTAATTCCTAGCAATAAATCACAAGTAGATTATGCTTAGTACAACTAACGATCAGATAAAAGAGTGAAAGACATGCCTCCATCAGTTTTCCAAGATCGAATTTTGGAGCTTTCAAAATCTTGACTTTCCGGATGTAAACATTTTGCAAAGGGAAGATGCTTGAAGTTGCCTTCTCAATCTCTTTACCAATACTCTCAGGAATGAACTTACGGACCAGCTCCTTGAGATCACAAGATGTTGCCTGGGCAGTCATGATCTCCCTCATCTTTGTACGAATCTAAGGAAAACATAACTGGATTTTGTTACATACAAGCATCTAAAAGCAGGAACAACCATGTCAGGACATTCAACTTGATTGGAATCTTATGCTTTACCTGTCTAATCTGGCTGGATTGTGCATAGCAAGTTCTCTTAACCTGGTTAGGCCGTCTCTTAGTAAAACCAATGCAGAACATCCTCAAGACATAGTTATCAGTTGTCTTAACATCCACATGAGCTTCAACCAAACTTTGCCATTTCCTTACCAATGATCTCAATTTGTCTGTAGTAAAATTCATTCCCTATATTACACAACACAAAAAAAAAAAAAAAAATTTATGGAAAATTAGAATATCTTTCAATTTCCCAATAGACACTATCATACAAAAGATAAAACATATGAAATTTCTACAACTTATCATACCCAGAAATTTGTCAAAACATTCCTTCCTTGAACATCTTCAGCTCTCAACTTGATCTTTCTGTAAGCATGATCCTCATCACCCTGAAGATCTGCTAGTGAGACCTCAAACACACGATGCTTGAGGCCTTCAGAGGCAATCTGTTAAGACACAGCATGAGAAATTAGAAAGGCATATGAAATGTAGCCATTAAAAAAAAGCATCATATACACCTTCATGAAACAATAGAATTAAATTGCACAATAATATTTCA
The DNA here is from genome assembly GCA_948193215.1 of Bocquillonia castaneifolia. Taxonomy (NCBI): domain Eukaryota; kingdom Viridiplantae; phylum Streptophyta; class Magnoliopsida; order Malpighiales; family Euphorbiaceae; genus Bocquillonia; species Bocquillonia castaneifolia. The sequence goes on from CANYLF011125285.1 coordinate 25,690, forward strand.
AGTTAATACAAAAGAAATGCATCGCACCTTGACACCATAAAACAATAAGAAAATTTGTCTGTTAATATTTCAAGTTATTACCAAAAGAAATGCATCACCTACGAATGCTATACCAAACATAGAAGAAGGTAAATAATAAAAGTGAATGAATAAACTAAAGAGGGAAAATACTTACTACAATTTCAATAGAAAAGAAATTTTACAAAAAGAATTTCAACATGGATCAAAATGCATATCCAAACACAAGTGCCTATGCACTTGTACAGACGTTCCATTAATCCTTAATTTTAAACCAATGGCTAAATAAATACTATGAAACAAGCAAACGATAATCCCACAACTACAAAGAAAATTAACTACTAAATACAGGAAAATCAAGAAAAGGCAGTTTCCTCAAAGAGATGACAAGGTTGTCCAAGAGTACATTGCTTTGCAAATAATTAAACAAAAGAAATGCTGAATCTAAATAATCCAAACATCTCTACAAAGCACAGCCATTACTGGTCAATGACAGGCAATGCAATAATTTTAGCTCAGTAGCAAATATCAGCACACAAAATCACACAGCAAACTAGTCCAATTCCAACAAAACAAGTCTATTAAACATAAATTCAAGAAATGCCAATAACAAAACCAATTTAGAAATAAAAATCCTTCATAAATTCAAGAAATGCCAATAACAAAACCATCATTTTCCTACATTCTTCAACAACTAAATAAACTAGAATACATTACAGATAATAAAAATAATAATAAAGAAGCTACCTTTGTACCCTGCGTACGACTAACAAGAGTCTTGCCAACATTTTTGACTTGAAAAACAGAAGGTGCTTTTACATCATACCAATCCTTCTTTGCAAAAGGATCAGCTCTGTGATTCAAACCAACAACAACAAAACCAATATCAGATTAACAGGACACTAAAAAAACCCAAATGGGTATTTCATTTAATTAAAATTACAACTTAAAGTTGAGAACTTTTCAGCACTCACGCCTTCTTCTTGCCTCCTTTCTTTCCCTTTGAAATCCTCTTATTCTTCCTGTTTCATTAACACAAACAAAACAAAGCCATTTTAAGAGTCAGCTCTTTTTTCAACATCAAAGATTGAATAGAGAGAGAGAGAGAG
>CANYLF011125315.1:0-16968 GCA_948193215.1 Bocquillonia castaneifolia
TTCTAGCCTCTCTTAAGCGGATAGAGGACAAGCTTGATGCCCAAGAGGCATTCAATAAGAAAGTTGAAGTACGCTTGGATGATCAAGATGAAGACTTAGCCGCTCTCCATCAAGACCTTAAAGCTATTCATACCAAGCTTGGGATGGATCCTTGTGACCATGATGACTTCTAGAACTTGGTCTTAGTGTCCTATGCCCATTGCATTCCACTCATGCGTTTTCATTTTTTTTATCCATTCATCGTTTGTTTAATGCATGACCTTTATCTTTGTTCCTCCCATTTTTTTATTTTGTGTTTTTTTGAGTTGACAAAGGGGGAGAAATCTCCTTGTTTTATGTTTTTCAAAACCTGGCACAAGTTGATGGGGAGCACTTCCATCAACTCACACACTTAACTCCTTTGTTTTTAAGTTTTTGAACTTAGATAATGATTTTTTGTTTTTTGGTTGTCAAACTCAAAAAGGGGGAGATTGTTGGCTTTTGTGGCATCAATCCATCTTATTTTGAGTTTAACAACCCTTTATCTTTGTCTAATAAAGTTCCCAAGGGGGTAGGTTTTTAAACAAGCTAGTTTTCAGCACTACTGCAAACAGCGCCCACGACTAAAGGGAGTCACGCCCACAGCTATATATCGCACTCGAACTGAGGAAATCGCCCCCGTGACCAGCGACATAATTCACCCGTGAAATGGAAATTGCGTCCGGACATTTTGGTGAGAACTGTGAAGGTTTCTGCACACAAAGATTCACGCCCGCGACACATCAAGTCGCACTCGCGATTTGAGAAATAGAGAGCCTCATTCTTAAGGCTCAAAGTCGCGCCAGCGATGGACTAAATCACCCTCGCGATTTGATCAGGCAGAAGTCGCTCATCAAAAGGAATCAAGCCGCTCCTCAAGTAATCTAACTACTCTTTTTCACAAGCATTCCCTGCCCAGTAATTTTGTACCACCCGGTTAGAGAATTGGTCCTATGGTTTGATCAATCATAGCGTCACTTAATCAATCAGAGAGCCACTCATCAAGGCATCTAGCTGCTCTCGAGAGGCATCTCCCATCTAGTGATTTCGCGCCCGCGGTCAGAGATGTCGCCCCTGTGATATTCAATGGAGTCTCTGAAAAACTAGCCGTTACACAGATCGTGCCCATGATTGATGAAGCCACGCCCGCGACCTGACAGTTTTCAGTGCATTTAATGCAAAAGTTTCTAGACGTTAGAGACACCCTTGAGGTTGTTTCTAACAGCTTGTTTTGGGTATTTTGGCTATAAATACTCATCATAAATGTTCTTCATTTAAGAACATTAATTCCTTTGATAGCCAAACTCTTGTAAATCATTTCTCATCTTTGTAATTAATTTTTGTTTGGTTTTGAGTAGCTAGAACTCTAGAGCATTTGTTGCTTGGGTTTAGTGAATTAGTTATCCATTGTACTAGTGTCAATTCTTTGTGAGTTGGGAAACACTAGGGTTGGTTATGAGTTAGTCATTTATAAAACTCATTGTAAAGGTTTGGTGTTAGTCTCTTGGAAATGCTAGGGTTTGTGAGTTAGCCTTAGGTAAAACTCATTGTAAAGGTTTGGGATAGCCTTGAAATCTCTTGTATCACTATTGTAGTTAGTGGAGCCCCAAAGAGGTCTTTAGGAGAGTGGACGTAGGACAAGTTGGGTCCGAATCACTATAAACCCTTGTGTGTCCATTCTACTTCATCTTTATTTCTTTCTAATTTTTTTATTCCGCACCAATTCACTCCCCTCTTGGTATTTCATGAACCTTCCCAATTAGCTTGTAGTTTGCCAATTTCTTGCTTGGACACCTCACTCTTTCTAAGGACCAGCTCTCCTCCTTCAAATTTCTTTTCTTGGACTCGCCTATTATGAAACCGCGCCATTTTTAGTTGGCATGCCATAATTCTCGGATACGCCTGTTCTTGCCTTTCTGGCAATAGGTCTAGGTTTACTCGAAGCTCTTGCTCATTAACAGGTGAGAGTTCTTTGGTTCTGAAGTTCCTTTCTCCAATTTCTATTGGAATCACTACTTCGGAACCATAACGTAGGGCGAACGGGGTTTCACCTGTGGGATCCCTTGGAGTTATTCTATACGACCATAGAACATTGAATAGATGATCCATCGAGCTAGTTTTTTCTTGCTCCAGTCACTTCTTAAGCCCTTGAAGAATGATCCTATTGGCTGACTCGGCTTGTCCATTAGTCTGACGAAGGTGAACTGAGGAAAACTTCTGCTCAATTTGAAAAGTGTCGCAAAAGTTCCTAAATGCTTGAGAGGCAAACTATGTGCCATTGTCCGTAATGAGAGTGTGGGGGATCCCAAACCTGCATATAACCTCTTTGAAAAAGAAGTCTTGGACCCTTTGAGATGTGATTGTTGGGACCGCTTCTGCTTCAATCCACTTAGTAAAGTGATCAATCGCTAATATTAGGAATTTCTTATATGCTTTGGCTATGGGAAACGGTCCTAGGATGTCCATCCCCTATTGGGCGAATGGCCATTCACTCCCTATTGAGATCATGTTTTCTGCTAGCTTATGATGTATGTTGGCATGATATGCCTCACATTTAGATACCAAATTCTTAGCATCCCTTTTTATGGTTGGCCAATAGTATCCTCTTAGGACCACCTTTCTGGCAAGCATGTTAGCTCCTTCATGGGCGGCTCCAATTCCTTCATGAATTTCCCTCAACACATAATCTGCTTCAGTTTCACTTAAGCATTTGAGCCAAGGTTGGCTTTTAGACCTCTTTCTTAGTTCCCTTTCCTTATAAGCATATTCGACGGCTTTCTTCATTAACCTTCTTGATTCCCTTGGATCATTAGGTAGGATGCCATTTTCCAAGTATTGGATAATCGGCTCCATCCATCCTCTATTGTCTTCCACCGGCAGGATATTGACCTTGGCAATACTAGGGGTTTTTATCTCTTTGATTACTACATTAGGGATCGCCATGCCCTCTGCTACCATCTTTGCAATGCTATCTACTCCCTGATTTTCTATTCTAGGGATTTACGATATTCGCCACTAGCCATCGCTCCTTTTTCTCCTTCTGCGATAAGCTGCTTTACCATAGAGACGTACTTGGTCATATCTTCATTTATTTGGAAAGTGCCCATGACTTGGTTCACAACTAGCTGTGAGTCACTGTAAATTTCCAAATCTGTGATGCCTATTTCCAAGGTAATTTCTAACCCAGAATGAGGGCCTCATATTCAGCCACATTATTGGAGGTGGCGAACACTATCCTTACCGCATATTTGATTTCTATCTTGTCCTATCCTTTGATTAAGATACCGATGCCTGCCCCGGCCGAGTGGACTGAACCATCTACCATTAGTTTCCATGTGAAAATTTATTTGGTAGCCATGGATTCCCCTGGCGTCATCTCTGCTACAAAATCTGCCAACACTTGGGCCTTTAATGCTTTTCGCTGTTCATAAGTAACTCCCAGGCTTCCTATGTGGACCGCCCATTCTGCGATTCTTCCTAAGGCTTCCACTTTTTCCAATACCTTTCTCAAGGGGCTGTTTGGTCTGACTACTAGTGGATGTGCCTCAAAGTAATGTCTTAGCTTTTGTGTTGCTATTAACAGTGCAAAGGCTAGCTTTTCTAATCTTAGGTAATTAAGCTCCGCTTCATGTAACAACTTGCTGATGTAATAGATGGGCAACTGTTCACCGTCTTCTTCTCTTATAAGTACCGCCGCCACTATTTCCTCTATGGTGGATAAGTAAAGGTATAGGGTTTCCCCCTCTATTTGTCCACTTAACAATGGGGGGATGTCAGAAATGTTTTGATTTCTTGAAAGGCCTTTGCGCAATCATCTAACCACTGAAAGTTTTTAGGATCTTTCAAGGTCTTAAAGAATGGTAGGCATCATTTGGCTAAGCTGGAAATGAACCATCCTAGGACGGTAAGTCGCCCATTGATTTTTTGAACTTCATTAAGTGTTTTAGGTGATTCCATATTAATGATCACTTGGATTTTATTGGGGTTGGCTTTAATCCCCTTTTGAGATACCATGAATCCGAGGAATTTTCCTGATTTGACACCAAAGACACATTTCTCTAGGTTTAATTTCAAGTTGAATCTTCTAAGAGTCTCGAGGACCTCTCTCAAATCTTTAGGATGCTCCTCTGCACGCCTTGATTTGACTATCGTATTATCTACGTAGATCTCTACATTTCTACCTATATTGTCTTTGAACATCTTGTTGACCATCCTTTGGAAGGTGGCTCCTGCATTATTTAAGCCAAAGGGCATTTTAGTGTAGAAATAAGTTCCTTCATAAGTTGTAAAGGTGGTTTTGGCCTCATCTGGTTGGTGCATTGGTATCTGGTGATATCCATATTTGGTATCCACTAATGAGTATAGCTGGTGTCCTGTAGTGGAGTCTACCAGCTGATCAATTTGTGGTAATGGATAGCTATCTTTTGGACAGGCCCTGTTCAGATCAGCAAAGTCCACACACATTCTGTATGAGCCGTTGGGTTTCTTCACCATTACCATATTCGCCAGCCATTTAGGGTATTAGACTTCCCTGATTATTCCCATCTTCATTAAATTCTTGGTCTTTTCATCGATGGAGATTTGCTTGGGCAAGCTATGCTTCCTTTTCTTTTGTACTATGGGGATGATTGCCGGATCTATATTTAGTTTGTGTACCATCACTTCTCTACTAACCCCTGTTAGCTTATTTTCAGTCTAGGCAAAGGTGTCTTAGAATTTTGATAATGCTTGCAAAGTTTCTTGTAAGATCCCTGAGTCCATCTCTCCTACTTTTATTTCTTTGCCCAACCCCAGGGCTTTGTTTTGAACGGCTCCCACAGGTTCGGCTTTATTATCCTTTGGTTGAATATTCTGTTCTATGATAATAGTTGAGAATACCCCTTTTAGTGCCTGACAATAGGTGATCCTTGCCTGTCTTTGGTCGCCTTTGATTATCGCCTCTCCTTTTAAGGTGGGGATCTTTAAGAGTAAATATCGTATGCAGATGTTGGCACACATTTCATTGAGGATTGGTTGCCTAATGATAGCATTGTATGCGAATCGTATATCAACCACCATAAATTCTGCCTGCAACACCTTAGTTATGTCTCCTTCGCCCAATTCTACTTCAAGCTTAATTGAGCCTACTATTGTTGTTGATTTGCCTCCTAGGCCAATAGGGGGAGTGCTGACAAGGGATAGCTTGGCTTGATCTAGCCCAATTTTAACAAATACTTTCAGAGTGAGGAGGTTAACAAATATTGTGGACCATGCAATTATGAATTAGTGCTTTGACTACTAAAGTGTCCTCATGGGTTGTCTACTGTTGAGATTTGCACTGTTCCAATCTGTTCTGCTGGAACCGCTTTTGGATTAACAGGATAGACGGACCTAGCTGACCTTTTTCTCTTGGTATAACTATCACCTCCTGCGATTCCTCCTGTGATTATGTATATGTGTTTAACAGGCCCCCCCTCAAGCCTTTCTATCGCCTTCAACTTTATCACTATTTTCATCATCTCTACGGTCTCACCTCCTTTCTTGTCTTCTTTCATTCCTTCTGTACTCTCCTCTATCATCTCTTTGATTTTTAGGCCTTTCTTCTTGCCTGTTATCCCGCCTCTCAGTCTTTCTGTCATTCCTTCGATCATCCCTATCGTAAGTAGGTCTGCCATGATCTTCCCTTTTGACAAATCGCCTAAGGGACCCAGCTTGAATGAGCTTTTCTATCTCCTTCTTTAAGTGATTGCATTGCTCTGTTTCATGGCCTACGTCTTTATGAAACTAGCAGTACTTGCCATTGTCCCTTCTCCCAGCAGTGTACGAACTCATCCTCCTTGGCCATTCTATCCTTTCTCCATTGTCTTTGATGTGCATAAGGATTCGTTCTCTAGATGTATTAAGGGTCGTATATTTGGGGAGATTAGAGCTCTTAGACCCATTGCTGCCACCTGAGTTTTTGCTTCTTTTAGGAGATCACCTATCTCCCCTTGGGGAAAGCTCTCTTTTGTATTCCTTCATTCTCTTCAGATAATACTGACCATCATCCACTCTAATAGCCGCTTTGGCGACTTCCATTAGGGCTTCTACATTGTTAGGAGCTTTGGCTAATAATTCCTTCCTGAATTCTTCGTTTGTTGTACCATGGAGCATAGAGGAGCAAGCCACACCCTGATTCAAATGTTCTATCTTGGCAATCTCATCATTGAACCGCTCTATGTATTTTCTTAAGGGCTCACCTTCCCTTTATTGAATAGAAAATAGGTCTGCTAACACCTTTTTCTGTTGAATAGAGGATGCAAATCTCTGCTTGAATGCTGTGGCTAGTTGTCTAAAGGAGTGTATAGAGTGGGAAGGTAATATTTTGTAGCAATCAGCTGCATTCCCCTGTAAGGTGGTAGGAAAATTTTGCACCATATGTAGTCCTCATTAGTTTGGACACTCATAGATGTCTGAAATTTGTAGACATGACTTGCTAGGTCAGATTTTCCAGAATAAATATCTAATGTGGGGAACTTAAACCCTTTGGGTAGAGGTTTGTCTAAGATGTATTGAGCCAAGGGCGACTCCTTCTTTATATTGAACCCAGGGTTGAAGTCTTGCATGCCCATTTTGTTAATGACCTCCCTGACATGTCTTTCTATTTTTTTCCTTTTCATCTTCCTCTTGTTCCACCCTCTGTGCTATTGCTCTTTTAAATGCTCGTCCCCTCTCTTAAGCACTTTCTCCTTGATCTCCATGACTGAGGGGACGACTTTCTATGTTTTCTTCTTGGCTTTCTTTTTAGGTTGTTTGTCCCTTGTTTCTATCCAGCCTTTGATATCTCTAGAATTTTGTCGTCAAACTTCTAATATGCTTCATCCAAAATTCTGGCTACATCAGCTGCGCTAATCATGCTACTTCCCTCCTTTCGTCTTGCGTTAGAAGGATGAGAATATGCATCATCCAGGTCATTCTCCGCTTCCCTCCTCCCTCCATCAAAATTGTCCCCCTGAGGTGCGGCAGGTGGGACAAATTGGGGAATGTACTCATGGTGCCCTTCAAGTACGGCTAGATTAGTCTGATCTTGTACTCTTGGTGGAGGAGGGATGTCATTATTTGGACGGGGAATGAGGATTCCTTGATTTAGAATGAAGGTAGGACCTGGGTGAAGAATGGGTGGAGGGGGCAAATAAGAGACATTAAAAACTGTTCCAGGAGGCCTTAACAGAACTGGGGGAACCAGTGGCGGCATGGAAGTTGCCGGTGGATCTGGTGTGATTGGAGGAGTTCCCGATGGTACTGGTGGATGTCTTTGAGTTTGAGGATTTAAACATGTAATTGGATACTGAATCCCATGAGTTAAGGTATGTTGAGGAGTTTGATTAGCAGTGTGAACTAGAAATCTAGGTGGTTGTTGAGTGGGGGAGTCCCCTGAGTAGTTCTGGGTGGTTGTGGCATCCACGCTGGAAGTCCTCAAGGGCCAAAGAAACTAGGAGGTAAACCATAGGGAGGGTCGTTATTCATCATATTGAACTATTTTCAAATTAAACAGTCCACACTCACTGCACCAATGAAACGTTCAGGACGCTCCCCTTGCCTGAATGTCGACTGAGCCGTGCTAAGTCACCGAAACTTGCAAAACAAGGGAAAACTTGGGGTGGTCCCTGGGGTCTGACTCCGATGCTTAAGTTATAGATATTCTCTTGAGAGTTGTAAGTGTATATGAATGAGAAGACGATACCTGATCCCCTCAGGGGTTATATATAATGGTTGGAACAAACCCCTTAAGCCTAGGAATCCTTATCCTAATAGGCTTAGGAGTCCTCCTTTGCTGTTATGAGTCAAAGTCTCCTTAAGATTAGGAACCCCCCGTGTGATGAGAGTCCCCCTTGACTTAGGATTCAAAGTGTTAGAACTTGTAGAAGGCTAACGTGAGCCTAGCATGCAATGGGCCTTTTGGGCTTAAAGTAGTGATTCGTATCAGGAAAGGTGTTGTACTCTAACCTCTAAACATATATACTCCAATTACAAAAACAACAAACAACAACAACAACAACAACAACAACAACAACAACAACAACAACAATAATAATAATAATAATAATAATAATATCATCGTCCAGAAAATTCCAAAATGGGAGGTCGACAATAAGAAAGAGGCATCGAGACCATACTAAGAGGCGGGATAGGAAGACGAGAGAGGTTAGTAATTATAAGCTGGGCAGTCATCGAACTATGATCGGATTTTCAAAAAGGGTACCGATTTGTTACTTTTTTTTTATTTTTAGTCTATACTTCTATTCTTTTTCAATTGGAGATTACCACAATGTAATTAGCGGCAAATTTATTGAAAATAATGGTTAATTTGCAATGTGGTGAGCAGACATATACTCTTTACGTATTCATCATGTCAATCACTTCTTGTATACCATGTCATATTCTAAGTAGCTTTTAGAAAAAAATTAGGAAAGTAAAAATTTAAGGTTTCTTTAGGGTTTAAGATTTCCAATAACCATGTAAGATATGACATGTAAGAGCTGATTGACATGTAAAATTAGTTATAAATTCCAAAAAAACTCAACCACTAATTTCAACAGGTAACCTCCAATTGAAATAAAATAGATGCCTGTTTACAAAAATGAAACAAATTAAAAGTCTGGTAACCAAAGAAATAAATTAAAAATCAATATTCCAATAAGGTCAATTAATACTTTTGGTGTGTGAACTTGTCAAAAAATGACAATTTGGTGTCTTAACTTTCAAAAGTGACAAAATGGTGTGTCAACCTGCTAATAAGTTACAAAATGGTGTCTATAACAGGACAACAACGATGGGGGACCAAATCTGAAAAAATAAAATGCAGTTTACTCCCAAAACTTTTTAATTGTCAAAAAAATAATTTAATTTGGTCCAAAAACTTATTTTCTTTTCAAAAAAGTCCATAAATTCATAAAAAAATTCTAAAATTTACACGGTATTTTGTTAAAATTTATATTTTATTTTGGGATTTAATAAAAATAAAATTTAAAATTTTATTTTCAATTTTAATGTTCACTATTTATATAAACTAGAATTATCAAAAAATATATATATATAAACTAGAAAAATGAATTTGATAATATTGACAAAAATTTATACCTCAAATAATATTTATGAGTGTATAAAAATGATAAAAATTAAATTATTCCATCATACTCATAAAATTATTATAAAATTTGATATAATTTTAAAATGCTTTTAATTTTAAGATAAAAGCAATTTGAAAGAAAAGATAAATCATATTCACTAAAATTTTATCATATTATTCAAACTCCATAAATTTATAAATTTTTTTATTAATGTAAGACTTTGTGAATGTTTATTTATTGAAAATATATTATATCTCCTATATTATATTGTTAAAAATTTATTATAAATTCTCATAGTAAATAAAAATTATGAAAGTATAATGTGTTTTATTATACTTTTATTGAATTTTTAAAATTTTATAAACTTTAAAAAATTATATAATATTATACATAAAATTTTATAAAATTTAATCTTTTATATTTATAATTTAATATTTTTACTTTGATAAAAGACTAAATTATAAAATATTAAAAATTAAATTGAATAACATGTTTTACAAATAATTTTATATAATTTTTAAAGTTTATAAAAATTTAAAAATTCAATAAAAGTATGGTAAAACACGTAATACTTTTATAATTTTTATCTACCATGAGAATTTGTAATAAAATTTTAAAAATATAATATGAAAGATATAATTTTTTTCAACGAATAAATATTGACATGGTCTTAAATTAATAAAAAAATTTTATAAAAATTTATTAAGTTCGAATAATATAATAAATTTTTTTAGTGAGTTTGATCTAATTTTATAATAATTTTATGAGTTTAATTGAATAATTTAATTATTATTATTTTTATATGTTCATAAAAATTATTCGTTTTATAACTTTTGCTTAATATTATCAAATTCATTTTTCTAGTTCAATTAATTTTTTGATAATTCTAGTTTATATAATTAGTGAACATTAAAATTTAAAATAAAATTTTAAAATTTATTTTTTTATAAATCCCAAAATAATAATATAATTTTAACAAAATAGCATGTAAGTTTTAGAATTTTTTAATGAATTTATGGACTTTTTTGAAAAGAAAATAAATTTTTGGACCAAATTAAATTATTTTTGACAATTAATAAGTTTTTGGACTAAACTGTATTTTATTTTTTCAAATTTGATGCCTCACCTGTTGTTGACCTGTTATATACACTATTTTGTAACTTATTAGCAGGTTAATACATCATTTTATCACTTTTGAAAGCTGAGATACCAAATTATCATTTTTTAACAAGTTCACATACTAAAAGTATCAATTTACATTCCAATAATAGTTCAGTCCGAGATAGGCAAGAGGGGTGCAAAACATAAGGGAAAGGGGAAGGGACTGTGGGATACCAAGGTGATTGTGGTGACCGCCCAGTGTATCCCACTTGCATGATTCCACCCTGATTATTATTATTATCATCTCTTAAAATTAGAAATTGTGAATAGGTACATGCACTAATGTATAGCAATTAACTTTAGTCGTATGCTTAAAGAGCAACTCTAATAAGAGACTTTAATCTTGATCTCTCTTCTGGGGTAAAAATAATAATTTTGTTTAGAATAATATTTCGACAATTGTGTATGCTTCCTATTTTAAGACGAAATTAATTGTTGGTTTATAAATTTATTGAATTCTTTTTTCTTTGAAAGGAATTTATTGAATTCTTTAGTATTGTTCCTATATGAGACAAATACATACCTATCAAAAAAAATTTATAACTACTGTTTTTTTTGATAATTGGAAATATTATTAAGGCCACAAGGAGTGACGGACTTATTAAGAAGGTTCGCACAGGCTATATCGACTTAGTAAGGAAGAAACAACCTAGTGAGATCCGAAGATAGCTGTAAAGGATCTATATACATCCACAGCTGAGTATCGAAAACTAGTGTTCTTATTTTTAAAATAAAAAATTGTTATATATTATTTATAATTAACATCTTAAGAAATGGAAAATAATATGAGTATTATTGAACTTGCACTTTATTAACGAAAATTCAATAAATACACTATTAATTAAATAGAACTAATTAATTTATAGTATCTCACATCCAAAGTATGAAGTGTGGAAGAAAGAAGCAAAAATTGTATTGTCATAATACATAAGACGGCTACGTCACACTAAATTATTTATAATGATGTTAATGTCTATTTTGAAACGTCCTAATAGAATCATTTTTTTCTTTTAATATAAATTTATCTTATTTTTAACTGTTACTATAATTGATTATTAACTTATACCACATTCACATTTTTATTTCTAAATTACTAAAAGGTGATTATTAAGACATTCAATTTGAAATGTTAATAATCATTGAATTATTTATCAGAGTAACTCAACCCTTCAATAGAATTTCTATATAAAGACTGAAGTCCAGTCTATTTCATCAGGAATCCTTCCAACAGTAGTGTTAATGTCTTTAGAAAAGCAAATATCATCATCTGCCATGAGCAGGTATGAAATGGTCCCACCATTTTGTTATTGCAACGCATGTATCTCTCTGCATGCATATATAACGCATCTCAAGTAATGGTTAATCAATGCATATATAATTGAAACTAATTATAACTCTTTTTATTTGTCCTTTCATGATCAGTCCAGGGAAGAGAAGCAACAAGGATATTAAAGAGATCATCACAAAAGCACAGGATGACATTGTTAATGTGAACTCACTGTTTACTGTAGCTGTCTTCCTGGGCTTATCTGTTGCATCCCCCGATCCACGTATCCTTGAAAGTGGTAGAGAAGAATGCCAACCAGATGCTAAGATGCAGAAGAGGCTGGTTGTGTATGAAGTTGTATCATTTTCCTGCTTTCTAATCTCGAGCCTTGTTGCCAAATCACTCAAGATTTTTATCACCATTTTTTACCCTGATCAGGACAGCAAAAACTCGGAAACTTCAAGTCCAAGGAAGAATCCAAAATTAAGTAATCCCACAAGGGGAATAATGTTCACTTTAATAGTGTTGGCGTCAAATGTTGGGGTTTTGTTTTTGACAATATCAATGGTTTATATTGTTGAGGTTAAGATTGGGAAGCTGTCTTGTGGCATAGCTGAGACTCGCGCTGCAATCATTGCGCTAATTGTGCTTGTGTCTTGCGCTTTGACAATTTATTTACCGTCGGTGTTTGCCGCTCTAGTTTGTTGTATTATAGAGCCATAATGTTTAATTTGTTTAGTGTCATGTAATACTAGATTTATAGCTTCCCGTCCGTCTAGCAAATAAACAGTCACGTACTGGGAAATTAATGATAAAGGGTTGTAATTTTAAAGGGAACAAAGGATTTGGGTTCGTGCTATTGCTTTGCTCTATAACCATCAAGTCATGCTTAAAAGTCAAAATTGGGAGGGCAATTTGTTTAGACATTGAGCATATGTATCAGAAACCAATTAGCACACATACAGTAGCCTATCCCGGGATAGTGGATCTTGTACTAAATGTGTCAAAAGGTCTAAAAGGATATCCCTGTTAGGGTGAGAATTCATTTTCTTAACCCGAGGTTACAGTCCTGCATCAAATACGGGTTAGAAGTCATTAGGTCCCCCAGTTGAGAAGGAAAGATCTTTGGAGTTCACCTTGCATTTTATGGAAAATGCAGAAGCATAACAACGTTTAGGAAATTATGGGAAAATTCCCCACGAAAATCCGACTTCATAACAGCGTATGGGATGTAACATCTATATTTTGCATTTAATCATAATTTCGTTACATATTATATTTTTTGTGAAATTAAATTTCAAAACTGATTAATTAAATGTGTTGTGATGGCTTAACTATCATTGGTATAATTATCAAGGGGTACTAGTGACATCAAGTGTGTTAATTAAGGGTAAGAATGTAAATATATGAGTCAATGGTAGTTTGGTAATAATTGAGAAAGTGAAAGGGTAAGAATGAAAAGGGAAAATGTGGGGTGTGTAACTTGTGTAGTTTCTTATACCGGTGATTAACAACAAGAAGTACAACAACAAAAACAACAGTAATAAGGAAAGAATGGAGGAGAGAGAGAGTTAGTATATTTCTCCACTTTTGGGGTGGGGTGAATTAATTGTCTTTTAAAAATTTAGAAGATAATGATGAAATATGGGTCTCAACTTTGAAGTTGTTCTAAAACAAACACAAAACACACATAAAGAAACTAAAAGGAGTAGAGAAATGAACACAAGAGAACTTATAGTGGTTCAAGCGTTAACCAACCCTACATTCACTCCCCAATTCCACCAATTGGGTATTCCACTAATCTTTAACAAGAGTACAATGAGAGTTTTCACAAGCTAACCCACAATTTACTATTTTCTTACCTAACACCAAACCTTACAAGAGTTTTCTTAATTAAGTCTCACTCTCAAACCCAACCAAACCCAATCTCACACAAGCTTAACATTTGTACAAAGGTAATTAATCACTCAAGCCCAAAATATTCAATCCCAATTGAAAGTTTCCATGAGATCCTAACTATCCACACAACCAAAATTATGGAATTTATAAGAGAAAGAAAGTTACAAATTTAATTAGCAAAAGTTTGGACTTAATAGTTAGGTTACTCATCTTACCCTCCTTTATGAGTATTTATAGCAATTTTGCCAAAACTAGTCATTATTAAGGCTTTGAAGATGTGTCTTAAAGCTCTTTTTTAGTTTTCATTTAATGCATATAACAGTCAAACCACTAGTAGCAGTTTGAAAGCGCTCGCAGCATTTTTCGAAGTCAAACTAGCTAGCGGTTGTAGGTCAAAAGTCAAACCGCTTGAGAGGTCTGGAAAACACTGGCAACGATTTTAAAAAAGAAACTAACCATTGGAAACAAATTAGAAACGTAAGAGGCTTCACCAAACCATTGGCAATGGTTCTACCAGTAGTTTAATATCTTCAATTGGCAGCGGATTGGTTTTGCCTAACCACTAGTAGTGTTTCCTGAACCTTTTGAGTGGTTTGGTTTTCACTCTAAACTTGATCTTTTGTACTCTAAAACATGTTCCAATGTAAATGATAGTAGAGTTAATGCGTAAAGTGTGTCAAACTCAAAATCAACAAAGGCGATAGGGTGGAGTAAGGCCGACAATCTCCCCCTTTTTTATTTTAGGAGTTTAAGCTTTAATTTGATTAGAGGGCTTAAAGATATAAGGAATAACAAGGATTCATATTTGTTATAGAAATGCATTACTTGTATATTAATCAAGGAGAGTGTACTCCCCCTCAACCAATGCTTATAATAAAAGAAATACAATTCAAGTGTTAATGAATAAGATCAAGGCTCATAAACAAAAACTCAAAAAAATCATCCCCCTTGACAAAAGTAAAAGGGAATGTAAAATAACATACATTGGCCAATTAAAAGGGACATTTGCATTAAACTCGGACCACCGAAGGCATTAAGGATCAGGGTTACCTCCATCCCTCCTTCGAGCTTCACCTGTTGTATTCCCGAAGGCATTAAAGAGCAGGTCATCAAGCCATCTACGGACCACCGAATGGTCGTTCCTCCCGGTGTCAGTCATGTAAATATGCTGTGATCACCGTCTTATGTGTTTCTAGGTTTTTGCCCTTTTGGAATCCTCATGGCTCTTGTGTTTGTTGCAGGTTTCTATTAATGATGTGTATCAGTTGGATGGCATGTTTCAGGCTTGCAAGTTCTTGACCATGGAATTATGTACGGCTTAGCAGACTTAGTTGGCAAAGAGGGATGCGGAGATAGCCCTTCTAAAGACTTAGGTGATGCATTTATCTACTGGGCCGAGGTCTCCATCAGAGGAAGAGTCTTCTTCTTCAAATTCTGAGTCTGAGGAGGAGGAGGAGGAGCATGGACAGGAGCCTACCAGACGTGTTCACCCCCGACATGGTTGATTTTCTATATTTATTTGTGGACGCTTTTTCGTTGTTTGGGTGCTTGTTTGGCCCTTTATTCTGAACACTTTATTAATGTTGCATGTGCTTGCAGAGGCAACTTTCACTGAACCTGTTGTCTTTGTGTATATGTGCATATGTTTGGATGTTCTAGGATGTTTGGATGTTTCTATATTGTGATTTGTATGTTAATGTATGTTTGAGAATGCAATTATGTCTATTGTTCACGTGTATGCATGCATGGATGTATGTGAAGTGCATGAATTACAGAAAAAATAAGATGTCCCATAATTCAAACGTTCGGCTAGATGTTTAAGGTAGCTTGATGGTTCAGGCGGATGTTCAATGAAGGTCTAGCCAGACCTTTAGCCACTGCATGTAGGTTTTTTGACGTCTGTTGTTGCGTTTGACAGGTGTGATGCCACTAATCTATTTCTTCTAGCTTCTATGAGTTATAGAGCTTGCATGGTTGCAAATCTCTGCTCCAATGTGAATTGCCTCCCAATCCTTGCACATGCAAATTTTGTTTGGAAGTGTGTGGCTTTGGTTATATAAGCAGGAGGTTTTCAAACTTATTCTTTCACCCATGACTTTCTCATCTTGCTCTTCTCTTCTTCTTGCTTTCTTTGCTTTATTTCATGGTCTTGCTTTGGGAATGGCTTCCATCCTTTCCTCTGCTCCCTCCATGCTTGAAGGCTTTATCCAGGAATTCTTAGGTGATAGTCATCATAAATGGAATTTGCTTTCTGATTTTGCTTTGTTTCCTTTGGTTGCTTTGAGGGGTATGAAAATTGATGAATGTTTCCTCCGTAGCATTGTCAAGTACTAGAACCATCAAGATCATGTGTTTCATCTTAGGGCTATTGAAACATGCCCCCTTGCCCGAAGAGTTTACCGCCATCCTGGGAAAGAGTTATGTTTCTTCGTCAATTCCTATAGCCTTGCCTAGCTTCAAGTTAGATTTTCCCTGTTTCATGGTACCATTGTTTGACTTGGCAGCCCAGACACTGCAATTCTACTTTCATCGTAAAATGATGCTGCTACCCGAGTTGATGGAGAACTATAGGCGTAAAGTGACCGGTTGTCCTTCATGGCAAAGGATCATTGCTTTCTACCTGTACGCAGCTTTTCTGTTAGTTAACCCTAATAGCATGGGTGGCATCCAAATTGCTCACATTATCGATCAGGTGGAAGTAGATGCAAATCCCTTCCCCATCACTCTGGCTGAGACTTTTGTAGGTTTGGATTGTGTTTCACAAGGTGGCAGGTTTAGAGGGAGTCCGATGCTTCTGTAGGTAAAGGGTAATTTTGTTTTTGGTTTTGTTTTCTCATGCAGGTTTATAGGTTTCTTTTTATGGTTTTGTTGATGTGTGTTTTGGACAGATTTGGTTAAGGGAAAGGCTGGATTTGTTGGATGTTCCTAGGAACTTGAGCTGTTAAGCACCCATGCAATTGATGACCCGTTCTCTATCCCATGCTACATTCTGTGTGATAGAAGATGAGTGGGATGACTTTCTGACTAACCGACGGGAGGATAACAATCGTTGCCATTGTCCATGGTGGTCTCTAACCGAAATGACAGTTGAGCTTTTCGAGAGATGCGTTCCCTTGGTCGGGTTGTTCTATTCCAGCTTTTATACTCTGTCTCGGCTCTGTCATCAATATGGCTAGATTCAACATATTGTGCCTCTGCTGCCTGTCTTTGAGACCTCACTTCTACGGCCTCAGTTTCTTGCTCAGATTCATCGTGAATGGTGTGGCAGATGTTGGATTACTAATGTGAGATTCAATAGTAGCACTGTAATTGATGACTTTTATAAGGTATGGTTATCGATGCAAGATCGTGAGCCATCTGCTTCTCATTCCCGAGAGCTGTGTTGTAATGACCATAATTAATTATGGATTAATTATGCATTTAAGTATATTAAACCATTTCACTAAGTATGTCTTTGGTATCATATTAATGGGTGATACATTGCATAAGATGTGGTTAGATATATTGTGTGAAATAAGGTTTATGGGAGTTGGA
>CANYLF011125530.1:0-11985 GCA_948193215.1 Bocquillonia castaneifolia
TAAAATGGTAGAAACCCTAAGTTGTGGTGCTATTTTGATGTGTTATGTGTTTATTATCACTTTTGCATGTAAATCAACCCTAATAATGGTTTATAACTATTAAAGTTAACTCTTGTTTATTATTAGAAACTCACTATTGCATGTGTATATGTAAAAGGTAGGTTATAAATTGTTATATGTTTTATTGCTTTGTTAGAAGGAATGAAGGTTGGTATAATACTAAGAGTATCGAGTAAAGAATCACTCTCTGGAATTGATAAGCTGGATCCATGAATCTCTGGGGTTAATGCACCTTTCGTATTCTTGAAAGGAATTGAGGTGTCCACCTTGTAAGACATTCCCGATGCCGGTTCGGGTGGCGACTACCACTTCAGCCTTGCAGCTGAACACACAATGTCACAGTTGCTAGTCATGGCTCAGGCTCTGAGGTAAAACCTCCTTGTCTGAACTCACCAATTTCTTTTCCCGATGCCTATTCAGGTGGTGACTCATACTATTAGCTCCCATATGCTAATTGCACAATGTCGTAGTCGTCACATGACTTGGATCACTGAGGTAACCCCTCTTTATCCACAGGTACATAACATAAATTTACTCTCTTAGCAAACAAAAGTAGAGTTTCATAATGACTTCAACATAAAACCAGCAAAAGCAAACAAAGGATGTCATGGATGCACATATGATAACATTTAGTGAAAAGTATAGAAAAGTGGCATGTAGTTTTACAGATTCACACTTAGAGGTACGTGCTTTTTTTGGTGACAGATAGAGGTACGTGCTTTCTCCATTATGATATAAGGGTACCTAGCCATAACGCCATTAAAAAAATGCCAAGTGGAAAAAAGACGTACCTTAAAGTGTGAATTGGTGAAACCACTGAACTTAAAGTGTCAATCGGTGAAACCACAAGCCACTTTTTTGTTTATCACTCAATCAAAGTTTGGTTCACCTCATCGCCACGTGGGATTTTTTTAACGACGTTATAGTCAACTACTCATATATGGTAATAGAGTAAAGCACGTACCTCTATCTATTACAAAAAAAACCACATACCTCTAAGTGTAAATCGGTGAAACCACATGCCACTTTTATGTACTTTCCTTCAACATTTATCACTTCCACATGCCTAAACTACCAACCAAACTACCGCTGCTCCCAAAACCAAGTGGGATCCAAATCTTCTTCCTTTTATATGTCCTCTATATCTATCTTTTACAAATCAGATCTTTATGTTTAGCACTATTAGCTTGAGGCGTCATAGGTATATGATGCTTTTCTATCATTGGAACGGCTCGAGGTGGTGGAGTGGGTAGACTAAGTTTAGGCTTTGCAACAGCTGGCGATTTGAAATCTGTAATAAGTTCAACTACTGCAGATGATTTAGATTGCTTTGGAGTCACTTGTTTCTCCATAAAACTTGACTGAAGTGATTTTTTATATGCGATAAATTTGGATCTAGTTGTTAGTGGAAGATACTTCATAGTTGGAGATGGTCTTGTAAGATTACTCTTAATTGGAGTTTTCAAAACTGCAATGACACTAGAAGCTGTAGGCTTAGATCTACCAAGTTGTGATGTAAGAATTGAAGCTTCAAGCTTGGATTTTGATGTAACTATTTGTGGAAGATGCTTCATAGTTAGAGATGGTCTTGTAAGGAAGCTACAATAACATTTGACTCTATAGGCTTAGATCTACCAAGTCGTGATGAAGGTACATGGTTGACAGACTTTAGAGGGCTGGCAGCATCGTTATTCATAACATATAGTGCATCTAAGTCTTTCATTTTCTTGATGGTTGTATGATCAATTTGAATTTTCATATGCATTACAAGGTAAATACATGTCAAACTTATGTGATTGAATGCACAAAATAACACTTTAATAACTAACATGTGTTTGAAATTTTTCTGAGATTGGAAAATCTTGTGACATTAAAAGTCAGTATCTAAATGTTCACTAATTACATATGGCTGAACATTATAAAAATGGATCATGTTGTGGTGGTGCTCCTCCATTGTATGCCATACCTCTCACCTAAAAAAAAATAGAAGAAAGACATACATTCAATTGAGAAAAAATCACTTACATCAACCATAAGTTGTAAGGCATCTTAAATTTTAAAGGGCGCTTTTATCAACCATGTTCTCAATAGCAAACTGACTTGCATCAACCATGTGTTCATCATTCTCGTGATTCTGCATTACTATTGCATTTTCCTGTTATTTATGTAAATTTATAGAATATATAATAGATGGTTACTGATATGCCTTATGAACACATGTTGTTGAATGTTCTATTAAGTTTCATTACCTCAAGGCTTGACTGATGTTCTTATGAGTGTTCAGTGTTCTGATTTACTATTGGAACTCCTCTTGGTTGCAAATTTTGTTGAGTATATAATTTTTTTTTGATGATTTTGTTGTTAATATAAAATGATAAATTACTACATTAATAAATTAAAACTAGTACAGTAGGAAATGCATAAACAATAATATTACCTTAACTTTAGCACCATGAAACCTCTTGTTGTGCCTTGCTGCTCCACATACTGAACATGTCATTACACTCCCTTTCCTTGTAGGGTTTCCATTTTTATTCCTCTTTGCAGCTTATCTTCCTCTAGACTTCTTAGCAAAGCTTTCCTACCTTTTTTTTATTATTTATTGTTAATAAGCTCAAGTGGTAACAAAAGAGGTAGCACACTCTTAGGCTATAAATCTATCCCACAAAGGTATATGACTATAAATTTTCAGGTATGTGGAGACCTTGTAATAGTCATCAAGTTAGCTTTGAGGGTTGTCATTGTCAAGATTAAAGGATGCTATGGCATGGTAACATGAAATACATGTTAATTGCCATCTCCTACAATTACATCTTTTCTCCTTTTCATCTACCACCATCAAACCCAACCACTTGATAATTATTCCCACCTGACCAGATTGTCTTATAGAACCAGCTCACCTTATAGAACGAGCTCATTTACCTAGCTTACTTTAATTTTTTTTTTTTGAGATTCTATGACAAAAGACTTCTCTTGATCTCATCATCCAATATCTCTTCTTTTGTATTCTTTTCATTAATTGGGTACTAATGATATCATTCACTGTAATGATTCCTTTCCTCCTAGCTTCTAGGATCATTTTATTAAAGCTCTTACATGGGGTTTATATTGTTTATGTAAAAAAATGCCTTAAGTTGCAAGTATTGTAAAATCTACAACATAATTAGCCCTTGCACACTCCCATGAAGCATCCTTCAATGCCTTACCCTAAAACCTTTTCTATAGCTGGTAAGAATGTGTCTTACACAAAATCAATGTTCAGAGATATAAGTATTGAATTGCAAGTATCAAGCCCTTTTAATCACAAAAAAATGTTTTTTTAACCAACAACAAACACAAAAAAAAAAAAAACATATATTAGAAACTAGCATCAAACACAAACACAACAAACCATATTTTAGAAACCACCAAAAAACAACCCATATATTACAAAATAGAAAATAAATTCAATAATAATGAAAGTCAGAATTATACCTTATGTCAATCACTAATGAAAACCCAATGGTAGTTATTTTGCATGTCTAAGTCTTCAACCATCAATTCTAAGAACCAAAGATAATTTTCCTTATTCTCTTTGTCCATGATGGAACATGCAAAGGGATAAATACAATCATTGACATAAATACCTATAGTTGATGAAAGTTGCCTTTCATTCAACCCCTTTAACCAACATCCATCAACATTAATTACATGCATGCAACTAGCTAAAAAAAATAGTCTTCAATGGTGCAAGATAGATATGCATGTCCCTAAAAACACCATTTTCTACCTTAAACTTAACCATAGATCCAGGATGACTCCTTAATAGCTTTAACTAATAATCATATAGCACTGAATATTTGTTTGTCTCATCCCTATCTATAATCTTTAAGGCTATTGCTTTTGCACTAAAAGCCTTAACTCTGGTTATATCAGCCTTCTGATTATCCTTCATAGCCTGTATAATCCCAACCAACTTCCATGGAGGATCAGCCCTAAATTGTTCTAAATAAGTATCAACTATCCACTTGGGACTAATATGCCTTATGTTGTGACCCATAATTCTAGAATTTATCTAAATTGTCACCTTGCCCCTCATAACAGATGCCTAAATGTAAAAATGACCATCTCATTTACAAAAAGCCATGCACCTCTTCTTTATCTATGAACTATGCTATATTGCTTTACCACTGTCTTGAATTGGTCAAAGCTTTTGAATTTCTTTCCAATTTTAAGAATCGGATTCTTGATCTCAATTTCTTCGTTAAATTCTGGATACTTAGGTTTTGAATTCAATTCCTTCTTATTTGTATCAAAGGCAGAGTGTAGCATCTGAGGTTGCATATTCAGATTCCTGGCTTTCTTCATATGTTGCTTCTTCTAGCACTTCAGCTTCTCCACTTCCACAACTTACCTCAACATCATTTTGAACATACTTTTTAAATATTTTATCATCTTTATCAATGTCTTAATCTCCATTAAAATTATATTTTAAATCATACAAATCACTATCATCCCCATTTTCATTTCCTTTATTACATTGAACACCTACATCAACCTCATTCCCCACTTCTTCAGCTTTATGTCCTAGCTCATGTCCATGTCCCTCTATGGCATCATCAACATTTTCCTCTTCTTCATCATTTTCATCTTCATTTCTCTCTCCTATTGCATAGTCATCAATTACCTCATTCATGAAGCACACATTAATCATTTTAGTGTAAGTCACATTCATTGGAATTATTAATGTATCCACATCATTCTTTATTTCCTTCAACCAAGTTGCCCTAAACTCATGCACTTAAAATATTCTGAATTTTTGCAAAGGTACAAAATCACCATTAACGTACGAATCTAGAAGCAAATAAACCCTTCACGTAAGTTTAGTGAAACTTATCTTTAAAATAACACTTTTTAAATTAAATTCCCCTTCATTTAATGTGGCTTAATAGATATATATTTTAATGTTAGTATCTTTTTAATTTTTTTCTTTAGGACTCCAATAATGGCAGAGGTTAGTAGTAACTTAGAAATAAAAAATTACTCTCCAAATGACACTTAATAGTAACTTAGAAATCACTAAACAACATCAAGTGAACGTGAGTGAAAACAAAAATACATCCCTCATGTAGATTAAAGATTGAAACTTTGATAATGAGCATTTACATTTCATTTCACCTTACAAATCTTCACTCGACAAGCTTAAATCTCCCTCATTTGATATAAGGACTACTCTTTAGCTATATATGGCCTTTGCTTCACCATATTTATCTACGTGAACACAACATCACTTCACTTGCACCATCGTGAAAACACCCGACGCGACAAGTGTAACCAAGTTGTTCAAGTCATTCTGAGATGATAATCTTTAACAAAGCTCATAAATAGATAAGAAAACTGCATGAGCATGTCCAGTTCTAAAACTCATAGCGATATAATACAGTAGGACCATGTGATGATAACTTAGTGTGCCATTTAAGAAAATGGACAAGCGTTCTACACAACTAATGATTGGAATTTCTATAATGTGTTAACACAAGTGAAGGCTGTCATAGGAAATTGAAATATCAAGAGTTAGATTTGTGCATTCTTGCTCAGATTGTGTTATTTTTTCACCTGTGTTGAGGATGATTTCTTAGATGTCGATCTCTCTTAAAATTTTTAATGTTAATAAATTGTTGGAAAAAAATTAATGGTAAATATGATTAATAAAAAAAGAATTTTGTGTCAGGTATGGTAAGGGTAGGCAGATGAAGAAAGCGACCACTTTATTTTTATTTGTTTGATAAGATTTGTGTTAATGGTTTGGTGTTAAGCCCATGAGTTAGAGTTTTATTCTAATTAAAAGACTCACTTCCAAAGAACGTCGGTCGCTTATAAGCTAATTATGCTTTTTGATAAGCATCGTCGCCATATCCACTTAAATCGTATTTGATTGGTTTAAGAATCTGTTGGCGCGCTAAATAAAATAGGCTTTTTCTTCTTGATTTTTTTTCCGGTATGTCGCTCCTCGAGCAAAGAGTGATAGAACCGAGTGGGCTGTGGTGATGTCATAATTTCCACCTATTTGTATCTATTTAGTGATCATTCCTCTAGTTTCTTTGATCCCACTCGGTGTTCCTTTTCCATTTGCTTCTAATAGTTCAACCTATCCAGAAAAATTATCGGCCTATGAATGTGGTTTCGATCCTTCTGATGATGCCAGAAGTCATTTCGATATACGATTTTATCTTATTTCTATTTTATTTATTATCCTTGATTCGAAAGTCATCTTTTTCTTTCCTTGGGCAGTACCTCCCAACAAGATTTATCTGTTTGGATTTTGGTCCATGATGGCCTTTTTATTGATTTTGACAATTGGATCTCTCTATGAATTGAAAAGGGGTGCTTCGAATCGGGAGTAATAATTAGTGATAGGGCAAATGCTTTGATTTTAGTCAAAGGCAGGCGACCGAAAGAAGCGACCAGAGGGAGAGGCAATGACAATTGACTTATCTCCCCTAGTTAACATCATGTCTTTTTTTTGGATTTCCCATGGAAAGTAGAAAAGTTGCATCAGCAATGAGAATTCCGCCACATCTAAGAACCTATATCATGTGCTTCTACCGCGGTAAGGGATATACCTTAATCTTGGGAGGGATGGCTTGTACCTTTCATAATGCAAGCCAATCCGATCTTCATGATTGAACTTAGAGCCATTGAGATGGCTCTCACCACAGTACTTGATATAGGTTTGTCTGATATCTAGGTTGTGTCATACTCAGTGAATGCAGTGGATACAGTTGAGGGTCAAGCTACTACCCTTTGGAGAGCGAGGAATATTCTCATCCGTTTACAGGGACTGAAAAAGGAGGATTTCAAGAATGAGAATCTCTCATTGCTGGATGGAGGCTAGTTGAAAGGTGCTAGAACTTCAACCAGATCTTAAACTGGATAAAGAAAATAGAACTTCAAATAGAAGTACTAGATGGGTTTGTCCGAAGCCCTCCTAAAAGAAAGAGATTAAACTTGAGCTATTCTCGTTCAAACGACAGAAGCTGATTCAAGCATTCGTTTCAAGTCGCCAAGAGACAGAAGAGCTTATTTCAAGCATTCCTCAGAAAAATCCTTAATCATTTAACTGGGTATAACTAAGAAGAAGTGGGTGACGTACTTTTTCTAGTCGATCGGGATCAGAATTCTATGCCTTAAAGCTAGGTGAGTAGAGAAGTTCGCTAGTAGAGCCAGGTCAAAGTAGACAAGAAGGTGGTAATATTCTAGCTAATTGCAACATGCCACCTAAACGACTCACTACATAAGTTTAAGGAAAGCAGAAGAATTCGGTTAATCATCCCTCGATATTTTTAAGTCAAGAAAGAGAAGCATTTGGGCCTCTTCTCTAAAGCAAGAAAAGGTGTTCTCTTGGCCCTGTAGAGACTAGTCAAGGGAATCCGGTTGGTAACAAAAGATCCTCATTCATGCGCACAAGTGCTTAAAATGGTAACATATAGATCTGTTAAGCCAAGTTAAATGAGGGAGGACTTTAACAAAAAAAAACGTTATTTCTAAGATAATTGTCTCTAAAATTACGTTAGGGGTTTATTTGCTCCTGGAGTCAAACATTAGTGGTGATTTTGTACCTTTACACATTTTTTCTATCTAAAGCTTTGAAATTTTATTAGCACAACATAAAATCGATGTAACCCACAATATATCGGTCATATATATTATTTCTTTCAATAGTATACATATGAATAGAGAAGAACTTTGAATTAGGCACTGCAATACCCAAAATAAAACACTTTTAGTTTGTAAACCAAATAATAACAACAAAAATGCGAGACACATCATCATAGCAACCCAACAAAATAATACCATTCTTTTACCTGCGAAGCAATATCATTATTTTAAAATAATAACTAATATGAAATCAGTTAAAAACCTAATTAAGAGAACTTAAAACAAAGAAATATTAAGTTTTAAAGTCAACCACACAATATCAAACATGTTTGAAGATAACAATTTCTTTAACCAACCAAGCAATATCAGAAATTGATCATAAATCAATGGATTCAAATCAATTATAGTTGTAAGAAATTGAGAAAAACAGTCATTCTATAACTTAAAATAAAGTCATTTTCCATGTTTTCATGGTCAACAAAAATTAATAATAGTTTTAAAGCCACTTACAATAATTGGGTAGAGGTAGACCCACGAATCAATGACCCATTCTGTTGGCATTGCCACAAATCGAAGTATATAGTTGTTTCAAGTTGCAAAAAGTGAGAAAAAGTGAGCTTCTTTTGTGGTTTTAGTGATTGGATGGTAAATGCAGCATTTTTATGTTTTTTTTCTTTTCAGATTAGTGAAGAGAGAAGAGAGGTATGAGTTAAGATAGAAGATAAATTTATTAGGTTAAAGAAAGAGATTGATGGGTGTTTCTTTCTTGCTTGTAAGAGAGTTTGTTTCTAATTTTGATTAGTTTTAATTTCTATCAGATTTTGTAAGAATGTGGGCTCTGATGACACAACACCTCAGTTTCTTTTTAAATAATGTAGCAGTTGATATGGATGGCATATACTAATAATATTCCCTCCCATGCATCTACATCTGCTGCAATTAGCTGGACACCTTTGGATACCGAAAGAAACTAAATTGATGTCTGGTTACTGTTTAAGATACAAAATGAAATTCAGTGACAATTTTGATATTTTATGAAAGTTTAATGACCGCCAAGTATTTTACCCCTTTGTAAACCATCAATACCCGAAATCGAAGCACAAGAGGACAAAATATGAAACCGCTACAAAAGGAAAGAGAAAGAAACATCATCATAACAAATATTAGTCAAAAAATAAGTGTTTAAACCATTGCCAACATTGGGCCTAACATTACTCTTGGAAAAAAAAAGTTCCAGAAATGCTACATTCATCATATAAACTTTCTTGATGCCTTTCCAAAAGTAAGACATCCTATAATTGTTGAGATAGAGAATGAATTCCCAAGTAGTAATACCCGAACAACATTTGATGATAGAAAACCAACAACTCATTTTGTCTGCTATCTTCAGTTTCTATAACCATTTAAATGTCAATGCTGCAATTCTTACCTTGAGAGTAAAAATGTCCAAGCCACCATAAAATTGATGAAGACAAATGGAATCCCATGAGATCCGGCATAAGGCTTTCTTTGAAATATTACCTTTCCATAAGAAGCCGCACATATAACTATCTAGTTTTTAGAAATTGCTAAGGCATATGATAAAGAGACAAGAAATAAGTGGGCATACCAGCAAGCACTAACTTAATTAAAACTAAATGGCTAGCATAAGAAAGACTTGAGCATTTCCAAAGAGCAAATTTGGATTTAAATTTTCAAACATGGATCTCAATCTCTAAAGGAAAGTGTCTAAATTATAGAGGGAGACCCATTTATAAATAGGAAAAGTTTTAACTTTGCACCCTATTCAATTAGCATAAGATTCGGTGAAAGAGTCCAAAACATGAATCCCAATTAAAGAACTCTTGTTGAAATTAATACGAAGACCAAAAATAAGCTTGAAACATCTCAAAATATGTACCAAATTAGAGAGTACCAATAGTAGTTAGTAAAAATAATAACGTGTCACATGCAAATCATAATAATGAAACATCTAACACATGATTCTTGAGTCGAACTCCCTTAGTGATACCCAACTCAGCTCCACTAATATATCAAGAATCTCTTTAAGCATTTAACAATAATAACAAAAAGAAATGGAGAAAGAGGATCCCTTGCTTAACCCATTTAAATAAAGAGATAGGACTAATAATAGAACCATTAAGAAGGGTTGAAAGTGGTAAAGGTTGCCCAACAATTATGCATCCAGGAAGTTCAAGTGTTGCTAAAACCTATATGACTCATCACATGAATAAAATACTGCTAAGAGACGCTATTGAAAGCTTTGGGAAAGTACAATTTCAATAAAAAAAAATGAAGCTTGCCTATTAAAATGGAGAAAATGAATAATTTACAGAGGAAAGTGCTTCAAACATGAGTATATAAAACCCATTAATAAGACAAATAAGCTTGAAGTCTTTTAAAGAAGAAGATTCAAGGACTTTAAGAACTAAGACTGTAAAAGATGCTTCAATCTCTGAGGAATATAACTTGAAGCATGGAACTAATGGAAAAGGAGACAACTTCTTGCTTTATAAAATTCCAAGCTCGGCGGTAAAAAAAAAAGGAAATTGAAACCATTAGAATCAGGATCCTTATTTTCAAACCAAGACTTCAAGGTTGAGAGAATCTCATCCTCAGAAAAAGGAGTAATAAGAGTATCATTAATGTGATTCGATAACTGTTGAAATGTAAGCAATCTAAGGAGAAAGGAATAACATAGATTGGAAAAAAGACGATGCTCATAGAAACTAGCTACAACCTTACAAACCCCCTCCGGACTAGAGTAGGAACCATAATCATCAATACTAGAAGAAATTCGATTATTATTATAGTGACCTGAAGTCGTTCTGCGGAGGAAAGAAGTGTTGTTGTCACCATGAGAGCATTTCAATCAAACATTATGGTGGCAAATGGACTCTAATTGAGCCATCTTTTTTCAAAATTCTGATTTTAAAGCAAAAATAGTACACTTATTCTCATCATTCAACGGTCTCACATATGCTACATCTTTAACTAGGATGCTCTCTGCTAACCTTTGAATATCCTGCTCTACAAAGCCAATACCTTCTTATTCCAAACCTTAATTTTCTCCTATAGAAGCCTAAGTTTAAAAACCAAGGATGTCGAAGGGCTGTCTACAGCAGCATCAGACCAATACCTTCGTTTTCCTATATATCTTTTTGTGGTTCAAATCAATTACCAATCTGTTTAAGGTATAGATCGTGAGGTTCAAGAATTTAAAATTTGCAATATGGAGGATGATTAGTCTTTAAAATAAAATTATCAAATTATTCAATTAATTGTCTTTATCCCATTAGACCTATTATTATCTATATATTGGTAGAAATTCTCAGGTAAACTTGGCAGATCATCTAAGATTGTGAATTTTCTAATAAATATTTAATTCACTTATCTATTCACCCAATAATTAGCTCAAGTACTTTAACATTTAATGCAAAGAATTTCTCATATATTGCATGTGTATCATAAAAATTCAAAACTAAGGAAACTCACACCTATTGTATATGTAGGTCGGTCGATTCAAAACCAAAAGCTCACACTTTCAATATAGCTTGCAAAAACTCTCTATTTAGGCATTATTTTAATTTTTTTACGAATTGATTTTTAGTAGCTCCCAAGTAAACCCAACTCATTCACATCCATAGTGCTAAGTGAATAACATTAAAAAAAAGAAAGAGAAAAAGTACAAAAATGCCACTAAGGTTTATCTCAAAGTGTAGATTGCCCATTAATTTTTTTTTTATCTTTTTAGCACAAAAGGGCCACTTAATTGACAAAATTTTAACAGAGGAATTTCAGTTTATTTTCAAAGAAAGTAGGTGATACAAACTCGGATTTGGATACGTTCAAACGCCAAGGTAAACAATGGAGAAAACCAAACTAGTAAACACTCTCCCTATTCGGAGGAAGCACCCTTACCAATAGGTTTGATTTGACAACCCAATGATTTAACTTGAAAGTTTGCAATTTAGATAGAACTATCACCCTTAGTTATATGAAATTATGATCAATAATTATAATAAGATGAATGATATAATTGAAATAAATTAAACATAGTTTAATTTCAAGAAATTCAAAAGGAACACTTTAAAAATAAAAAGGCAACGCTTGTAGTATTGCATAAAGCAAACATAATTTTTATTAATTAAATCATCATTAATTTATTATATTTTTCGAATGGCTTTCAAGTACTCTATTTATAGAGTTAAAATAAAACCTAAAAGGACAAGGCAAATATGCGGCTGTTCAATAAAAAGAAACAATTGAAATCCTAAAGCTAAATGG
>CANYLF011125665.1:0-11531 GCA_948193215.1 Bocquillonia castaneifolia
CGATGATTATGGATTTGATAGGGTACTAGCATTAATTAGTAGGTTGTAACTGCAGTTTTTTCCACCAGGTCCGTTCTACGACAATTTTGGAAAATTTCTATTGAGGGTATATTTTTTTACTTTTAATAATAAAAAAATTAATGTATTTTAAATTGTTGATTTATTAATCTATATTGAAAATTAAATAAATTAAAAGATAATATTATTTCTATCGGGACTTTTTGATCTTTTTAGTATCCTAGTAGAGTTACAATTTATTTATCATTTCCTGAGTCGACTTTTTTATTTTAAAATTTATAAAGCATTTATTAACGAATTAAAAATATTTTATAAATTTTTAAATAGTTTATTCTCTAAAAATTGATTTTTTTAAAAGAAAAAACAGATCAGAAATATAGGAAAGTGGGTCTATATTTTTTACTATTATGATAGTAAATTTTTACTTAGTAGTCGAATAACTAATTCAAACTATTTGAGGAACGAGTCATAGAAATGAATGCATTCAAAATCTGGTCCAGCTAGCTGCTAGTTAATTGCCTAATTATTTAATTAAAGGAGGTGGATTTTATAGCATTTCGTTATATCGACCTTATTCTTTGTTGTATGAGTAGCAAATTAATGCAGATTGTGTGTGTTGGCAGGCACTTCTGAAATTTTTTTAATTGCAAAAATTCAACAAATTATGGAAACTAATAAAGCTGCTCAATTGGTCCACAATATTATACTACTACTCCATTAGATAGATAAATATTAGTAGTTCACATTGAATTGAGGGATATGGTGGCATTCCATCTCCATGTGATCTGACTTTCTTCATTCATATCCATTTCACACCTGTAATTAAGGTCTAAATTTCACATCCATTCGATAGATTTCTCCGACAAGCGTTTACTTTCTAGTATTTGGTTTTTACTAAGCTCCTATTATTCTCACAATATAGTACTACTACTTTTTAATTCAAAAATTATTTCTTCCATCTAATTTAAGGAATTACATCCAATTCAGTTCTAAAAAAAAGTTTAACATCTAAATAGATAATAATTAGTGGATCGTCTACCCCAAAATTTTTAGTAATTTTTAAAATTGAGTGGAAACTTAAATTTTGAATTTTTAAATCAAATCAAATCAAAATAATTTGATTTGATTTGATTTTGTTGGTTCGATTTAGTTTTTGTGTATTTAAGCAGTTTTAAAAAATATATATATTTATATCATTCAAAACAAATGAAAATGAATATGGTTTTATTTCAAAATTTTAAATTAAAAAGAATAAAACTAATGGTTCAATTTGATTTTTTTGCCCAAATTAATTTTGCCAATTCTTATATTTGTTATGTCCGCATGAGATAATTTAATAATAGAAACATGTGTAATCGATCTGATTCAGCTTGAATCTCTTCCCGAACTCAGAAAAAAAAAATTCAACCTAAAAGCAGTTAGAACTTGTTTTGTTTCTGTTTCTTTTAATTTAGTCAAATACATGAGCCTTTTTTAGGAACAACTAATTAATGTAGGCCTGTGTAAAAATTGAACCGGTCAATTTTGGTTCGGTTAGGTTTTCATTTTTCAAAATTTTTTAAATTTTGATTCGGTTTGGTTTAAAATTTTAATTAAAAAACTAAACCGAACCGAAAACCAATCAAAATATAGATTAAAAAACCTAACCGAACTGATCTATTTCGGTCTTAACCCTTACATTTCGGTTCGATTTGATCTTGAAAAATCAAAAAAATTTGGTTTGGTTTTAACCCAATGCACACCTTTTAAACGATCCTATACATGTGATAGTCCAAGAAATTCAACTCTTCCTTTATGAAATTGCAATAAGTATATAAGATACTCCATATGTAATTGATATGTAGATTGACCAGAAGTCTGATTGCTTTGACTAACAAGTGTAAAAGGAGTGAATATTAGCATCTAAAAATCGAATTTCCATTATTAAGCGAATGCATATGGAACAAAAAATCAATGGCAAGTATACGAATTTAGTTCTTCTTCCTATAATTGCCAAATCCTTTTATGTAAGCATATAAAATGGTGACGCAAGAGCCTTCTTTCTTTTTAAGCCTTTCCTTCATTAACAGTTACAGATTCACCATAGATGCTACTTTTCTTTCTGTACCTTTTTTTTTAACTTCACAAAGACAAAATGTGGTTATTCCTCGAGTAATTCTCAACATATATACGCTATGAATCTTTGCACATGCAATATCTCAAATAAAAATAAAGAGTTCCTTATATTTGTTAATGATTTTTTTTCTTCTCAATTTTAGAAAAGATATACAAACATTTCAAGATATATATATAAATGAATTTATATATTTTTATTTCTATGGAGATGTACTAATCTTATATATATATATATATATATATATATATATATATAAAGCTCAATATTGAGCTAGGGAGTGATGCCATGTGGCATACTCTTTATAGAGAGTGCCACATGGCAATATATTATTTATTATTTGATTAATTTATTACATTGCATAAAGTATTAAATGAGTTTTTTTATAATTAAATATGTCAGTTTTTTAAGGGTAATTAAATATGTAAGTTAATTATCCAAATCCAGGGTGCATGACCGGTGTTAGGGAACGGCAAAGCAATTAGCTATCGGAACCCGTAGCAAGCCCAAACCCGATAAACATAGTGATTTCTCCATCATTTATATAATTTAACAATAATGCATACACATATACATGTAATTTCTTTGTATAACTAAATGATGATGATGATGATAATAATAATAATAATAATAATAATAATAATTAATATTTATGAAAATCGGCATCCTACCTGAAGCCTTACAGTTGCTCACATCTATCATTATTATATTCGTTTGCTTAAATAGTATTATAATGAACATGTATATAAATATTAAATGATTTACCAACTTATGGACTTATAAATTATAAGCAAATATATCACTACTGCAGCTCTAGAGTGTAAATGCACTTATATGATATATCAAGTCGAATATACTTAACAGCCAGTGAAAAAGAAAACTAGCAAAGAGTGCTGACATGTGAAGTCTGAATATAAGAAACCTGAAAAAAAATAGGTTGAGGGGAGTAAGACCTCATTGAGTAAGTTATATCAAATTTATTTTAAATAATCACTATGCATGCAAAAATATACTTTCTCATAATAATAAATATCAAATTCACTTAATAAGGAGGGAGGAAAGAAAGTAGAACACCTAAACCCAAGTTCCCATCTAAAACCCCTCCTTGCGGACCTCTGATGCCAATAGACTAGACCACATCCAACTTTATACACATATCCTTATTACTCCCAATACTTGTTCAATATATACCGGTGCCACGAGAGCCTTTAGGCATCACAACCGGGGCCACCCTGGTTCTGAAAAGGTGTCAGTCTAATTCTCTTAACCAAACAGGTTACTAGTGCCACGAGAGTCCTTTGGCATCACAACCGAAGCCGCCCTGATACCTTTAATATCACATATATATGCCCCGAGAGCCTTTGGCATCCTGACCGAGGTCGTGTGCTCGCGAGAGCCTTTGGCATCCGACCGGGTTAGCACACCCATTCATATCACATCACATTTATCATACTATTACATACCTGATTTCCCGATTAATATCATGTACACATGATCTTGGTGCCGCCCACCAGAAAGCTCGTTCCACTTACCTTCTTTACTCCTCCATTAAAGCAATCAAAATCCAATAATACCATATATAATTTTAAATACATAAATTTTCTTTAACATATAAATATATTCAACATAAATGCATGTATATAAATAATTCAACGAAAATAATCAATATATAAAATATTAATTACGATTCAATATGCATGAATTACTGTAATAAAAATATAACGAATGCATGCAATTAAATAAAATAAAAATGATATAACTCACAGAACTGTCGATCACACAGCGTCCTACTACTCCGAAGCAGGATCGCTACCAACCTGATGATCTATATAAAAATAAAATAATAATATAGAAATTTTATCAGAAGCAAAACAAGAATATCCTAAAACAAGTTTTAGAATCCTATTACGACCTTAAAATTCTATTTCTACCCCGGACATGTTTATCGAGATAATTCTACCAAAATTTCGGCAGCATCTCCCCTATAATACGGATATCTCTCCACCGAAGTAGAGCCCGTATCTACAAATAAATACACTTCTATAACCAACACCACATACCGGGCTACCGGATTACCCAGATTTACCATCACAATATCACAGCAATAACGTATAACATTATCTATTCACAATTATATTGAACTTGTCGTACCATATAATTTATCAATTTATTTCCATTTAAAGTCTACCAACTTCAATTATAAATATATTAATCAATCCGTTAATTATACTGTCTTAATTCAGTTTATATATCGATTAATTAATTAACCGGCATATATTAACCGAATTAATTTCAATTTAATTCCAATAATACATATTTAAAATTTTAATAATAATTTTAAAGTCTGAACATGTCAATTAAATCCATAACACGTATTTTCGGGACTTCCAAAGACTACATTTTAACTTCCGGGATTTTTCATTTAAAATCTACACATTATTTACCCATAGAGTCTTTACAAAAGTTATCTGAAATAATTTATTATAATTTTTAAAAATATTTTGAGACCCGTCTGGAGTGGGGCCCACCAGACCACCGTCCACGGTGGCCGTGAAATTTTCCGGCCATCGCAGGAAGGTGGCGGATTGCTCCCAAAACTTCCAGATCTGTTCTAAATTGGATGGGGAGTATGATTATCACCTCAGATTATCAAAAAGAGCAGCCAATTATCGGCATCGGGCCAAAATGGCCGTCGGCGACGGCAAGGAGGTTCGTCTCCGATCACGGCCTTCCGGTCATCTTCAACGCATCAGACCACCACTAATCAACTCCCCTTGCTCCGATCTATAAGTTAGTAACCTCTAATGGAACAAAGGATGGCCGGAACACCTAAACCCATGGAGGCCGATAGCGGCACTACTTCGGGGACTGATTCCATCCTCCACAGGGGACGGGAGTTGGAGATTCTTATACCAAAATGTAGAGGACTTCACGAGTTTCGATTTGACTACTCGCACGTCCGAAACGGAGGTTGGATGAAGAAGATATGAACCGGAGAAGATGACCGGGTCACTGTAGCAATCGAGAGGATTTTCAGGGATCTCAGCGGATGTTTTTTGAAGTTCCTAATCTGATGATTCAGTCTAGCAGCATGTATATGTATATTAACTAAAGTTTTTAGTTTACAATTAGATCCTTTTCCTTAATTACTTTTTATCCCGAACTCAGATTGAGCTCAAATTTTAACCATAGCTCAATATAATATTTTAACACTTTCATGTAGAAAGTTAGATCAAAGTCACATCCCAAACTATTAATTTGAATTTTTGAAGATTAAATCCAATTAATTCGATTATCAGATAATTAATCCAATTTGGGAAGTTAATTATATTCTGGGTTAACATTTACTTGATTACGAGTTAATATACGTTAATCCGGTAAGTAAAAATCAAGGGTATTACATACTCCCCCCCCCCCCCCCTAAAAAGAAATTTGTCCTCAAATTTAGAAACATACCTCATTGTAGGAACAAATGTGGATATTGTTCTCTCATCTCCTGCTCCAATTCCCAGGTACAATCCTCAACAGAGTGATTTCTCCACATCACTTTTACCATTGGGATCGTCTTGGAGCATAACTGTCTCACCTGTTGATCAATGATAGCAACAAGATACTCATCATACTTCAGATCCTCTCCAATCTCGACATCATCAGTCTGAATCACATGTGAGAGATCTGGAATGTATTTCCTCAATATAGATACATGAAAAACTGGATGGATCCTGGTTAACTCTGGTGGCAAAGTCAACCTGTAAGCCACATCACCGAGTTTAGTCTCAATCTGATACGGACCAATATATCTCGGTGCTAGCTTGCCTTTCTTCCCAAATCTCCTCACACCCTTCATGGGTGACACTTTTAGGAATACCCAAACTCCGACCTCGAAAGAAATATCCTTCCTCTTCGGGTCTGCATAGCTCTTCTGCCTACTAAATGTAGTTCTTAACCTTTGTTGTATCAAAGGAACTCTCTCTGAGGTAATCTGAACTAATTCAGGTCCAGTAAGTTATTTCTCACCAATATCCCAACACAACGGGGATCTACATTTCCTACCATACAATGCCTCAAATGGTGCCATATCAATACTCACATGATAGTTGTTATTATAAGCAAACTCTATCAATGGAATATTCAATCCCAATATCCACCAAAATCCATGGAACACATCCGTAACATATCCTCCAGCATCTGTATAGTTCTCTCTGACTGTCCATTTGTCTGTGGATGAAAAGCTATTCTGAAATTCAATCTAGTTCCCAAGGCTGCCTGTAGCTCTCTCCAAAACATCAAGGTAAAACTAGAACCTCTGTCTGAAACAATCGACTCTGGAACTCCGTGTAACCGTACTATCTCAAAAATATACAGCTCTGCTAACTTCTGTACACTATAGGTATTCTTTACGGGTATAAAGTAAGCCGATTTGGTCAATCGATCAATAATCACCTAAATCGAATCATAACCACTCCGAGTGCGAGGCAATCCAGTCATAAAATCCATGGTGATCATGTCCCACTTCCTCTCAAGAATGGGTAGTGACTGTAGTAACCCATAAGGTCTCTGATGTTCCAGTTTCACTTTCTAACATGTCATGCATCTAGACACAAAATCTGCTATGTCTTTCTTCATTCCACTCCACCAATAACTGCTCTTCAAGTTGTGGTACATCTTGGTTGCACCAAGATGTACACTATAAAGTGTAAAGTGCGCCTCTTCCATAATTTCTTTCTGCAAATCATCTACCTTTGGAACACATACTCTGGTTCCCATTCTCAACATACCTTCACTGTCGATTTTGAATTCTTCAGTTGCACCCTGTTGAACCTGTGTGAAAATCTTCTGCATTTATGGGTCTCGTAACTAAGCTTCTTTCACTCTATCCTGGTATACAGATCTGACTCTGAATTATGCTAACAAACATCCAGATTCATTCATCCACCACTGTAAGCCTTGATCAAATAACCGATCCACTTCTCTGTACAGAGGTCTCCTCTGTACACTGATGTGAGCAAGACTTCCAGCTAACTTCCTGCTCAAAGCATCAGCCACAACATTGGACCTACCAAGATGATAGAGTATAGAACAGTCATACTCCTTTAGAAATTCCATCCATCTCTTCTGTCTCAGGTTAAGCTCTCTCTGTTGGAAGAGGTACTTCAAACTTTTATGATCGATATAGATCTCACAAGTCACACCGTACAAGTAATGTCTCTACACCTTTAATGCAAAGATTACAACCGCCAACTCTAAATCATGAGTGGGATAATTCTGCTCATGCTTCTTCAACTGTCTAGAAGCATAGGCTATCACTTTACCATGCTGCATCAACACACATCCCAATCCTACTCTGGAAGCATCACAATATACAGTAAACCCTTCTGTACCGAAGGGTAAAGTCAACATAGGAGTTGTAGTCAACATCTCCTTAAGCCGTTGAAAACTGTTCTCACACGCCTCTAACCATACAAACTTTACCTTCTTTTGAGTCAGTCTGGTCAAAAGTGCTGCAATTCGTGAGAAATCCTACACAAACCTCCTGTAATATCCAGCTAAACCAAGAAAACTCTTGATCTCAGTAACTGTAGTAGGCCTCGGCCAATCAGTAACTGCCTCAATCTTCTTGGGATTCACCTGAATTCCATCCTTAGACACCACGTGTTCTAAGAATGCAACACTATCCAGCCAGAACTCGCATTTAGAGAACTTAGCATATAACTGGTGCTCTCTCAGAGTCTGTAACACCATCTGTAAGTGAATCACGTGCTCCTCCTCAGATTTAGAATAAACCAAAATGTCATCAATAAACACAATAACAAATCGGTCCAAAAATGGCTTGAATACTCGATTCATCAAGTCCATAGTTAACCCTAAGGGTATAGCCAAAAACTCATGGTGACCATACTTAGTTCAAAATGTCATCCTCGGGACATCTACCTCACTAATTCTCAATTAGTGATAATCCAATCTCAATTCAATCTCGAATTAGCATCCTGAATCTTGCAATTGGTCAAGCAAACTATAAATCCAGTGAAGTGGATACTCATTCTTTGTTGTCACCTTGTTTAGTCCTCTGTAATCAATACAGAGTCGAAGTGCGCCATTCTTCTTCCCTTCACATCAATACAAGGTACCCCAGGAAAAAGTCAGGTATTATAAAGCCTTTATCAGGTAATTCTTACAACTACTCTTTCAACTCACTCAATTCCACTGGGTCATTATGTACGAAGATATAGATATGGGAGTGGTTATAGGTGTCACATTAACACTGAATTCAATCTCCCTGTTAGATGGTAACCATCGTAATTCTCCTGAAAATACGTTAGAGCTCTCATATATTATGAGTCTTCCCTCACAAATACACAAATGCACTCTAAGGAGAATCACTGAGTCTACTAACCCTTTTTATAATAATTACTGTAATTGCTCCTTAAGCCCCTTTCAACTTTACATAAGTTGTTCAGTAATTTGGAGTTGAGACAAGAGTTATCCCATGTACTATATTTACATCTCACATAACCTTTCTGTTAAGTGATACTTTAACAACTTCTTCAGAGCACATCAGTTTATTTCCTTACTACTCAATCTTTACTCATGTTATCCGCTTCCAGAATTCTGTCTCTGACAAGGCTATGTTTTTCCTTGATAACTACGTCTACTTAATAATCTAGTGATTACAACAGGACTTATATCCCAAATATTACACATACTTATTACTTCAAAATCCGGATCCTTCATCGTCAAAAATTTATAATAATCATCTCCTTCATTATTTACAAACCCAAAATAACATACTACTAGGACAATCGGTCCATTTCAAAGGGTCATATAGAACTCCATCACCTCTACCAACATTAAACCTGTCATTCGATTAACTTGAAGTCACCACAACTTAATAAAAGAAAATAGTGTCAATGGTCAAGGCATAAATCACGAAATAACCATTGACAAAGGATCGCCACTTTAGATCCTCAACTCTTCGCTGCGTACAGGCTAGTCGAAACTTTTAATAGCTGAAATTATTGTATCACACGCTCGTCACTTTACTAATGTAGCTTGAAGTCGAATCTCTAGGTTACTGAAGTATTTCGCAGCTCTACATCTCTTGTATAACATGGAACTTCGTAGTTCATCACTTATACCTTTATATATGGAGGACTTCACACTACTCAGGTTTCATTAAAATTCTCAAAATTAAAATCAAAATAACAATTAAAAAGTTATTTAGAATTCATATACTTTCTTTTTCTTCGGACTCTCAACACTATATCCAAAGGCGGTCGACCGTATATATCCTAGATGAAAAAAGTAATGCAACTTATAATGCAATGAGTAATGCAATTCATGATGTATGATTATGAATATGATTGCATGTTTCACTATATACCTTGATGTTATCCAATGATAGGATGCTGATATGCATCTATCTATGTGTAATTTATAAATATGAATTTTACTTACTTCCGCGGGGACATAGATATCAAGTCCTAAAACAAAAATAATTTTTAAAAATATTTCTTATAATTTCACTTTCGTAATCTACTAAACTCAGTTATCATCGTAAAATCATAATAATAGTTTATTTATTCGTGACCACTATTTATAGAAAATCTTATATTAATAAAACCATAGTAATAATAATTCCTTTCATAGGTGTAAGTCCTCACAGATTCCATAATTTACCACCGGTAGTTTAATCTCAGCTATCGTACCATTATTTGCTAGAAATTTTCTTTTCAGCACATGCCCAAGGCAATTACCCGTTATAATTCTTACTATAACTGCCATTACTCATATAAAATCTCCATTTAAAAACATATCGATAGCCAATATAACTATTCCATCACTCAACCCCATGTTCAAAATAATCAAAGCAAACTTATGATAAACATATTCCTAACGATACACAGAACTCAACAACAAGGATGACTAGATAAGGACAAGTACGAATCCTATGTTGTAGTAGTTTCAAGGAAAACTCTGACACTCTATAGAATCATATACACATGTAATGGAACCATAGGCTATGATACCAACTTTGTCACGACCCATTCCCTGGATCATGACCGGCGCTAGGGAACGGGAAAGCAATTAGCTACCAGAACCCGTAGAAAGCCTAAACCCAATAAACACAAATATATATTCATGATTTTGTACTTGACCAAAATGATTAATTAACAAATGCATATACATATACATGTAATTTCTTTATATAATTAAATAATAAAAATATTAATGATGATAGTAATAATATTAGTATTCGTAATACTTAATAATTATGAAATTCAGCCTCCCATCTGGAGCTTTATAATTACTTATACTATCATCAATTTATTCATTTACTTCAATAGTAATATTATGAACATGAATATATATTATTAAATGATTTACCATAACTCATGAACTTATGCATTTAAACAATAGATCACTACTGCAGCTCTATAGTATAAATGTGTTTCTATAATATACCAAGTCAAAACATACTTAACAGCCAGTGAATAAGAAAAACTGGCAAAGAGTGTTGACATGTGAAGTCTGAATATAAGAAACCTAAAAAAAATAGGCTGAGGGGAGTCAAACCTAACTGAGTAAGTCATATCAAATCTATTTTAAATAATCACTATGCATGCAAAAATATAGTTTCTCATAATAATAAATATCAATTTCACATAACAAGGAGGAAGGAAAGAAAGCAGAACACCTAAACCCAAGTTCTCATCTAAGCCCCTCCTTTCAGGCCATTTATTCCAATAGACTGGACCACATCCAAATTTATACTCATATCCTTATTACTCCCATTACTTATCCAATATATACCAGTGCCACGAGAGCCTTTAGGCATCACAACCGAGCCTACCCTGGTTCTGAAAGGTCTCAGTCTAATTCTCTTAACCAAGTAAGTTACCAGCACCACGAGAGCTCTTTGGCATCACAACCGAGGCTGCCCTGATACCTTTAATATCACATACGTGTGTCCCAAGAGCCTTTGGCATCCAAACCGGGTTACACACCATGTGCTCCGAGAGCCTTTGGCATCCCAACTGGCCCATTCATATCACATCACATCACATTTATCAAACCATTACATACCTGATTTCCCGATCAATATCATGTGCACATGATCCTGGTGCCATCCACTAGGAAGCTCGTTCCACTTACCTTCTTTATTCCTCCATTTAAGCAATCAAAATCTAGTAATACCATATAAAAATTCAAATATATAAATTTTGTTTAACATATAAATGTATTCAACATAAATGCATATATATATAAATAATTCAACAAAATAATTAATATATAAAATATTAATTACGATTCAATATGCTTGAATCATTGTAATAAAAATATAACGAATGCATGCAATTAAATAAATATAAAAAATGATATAACTCACAGGAATGTCGCT
>CANYLF011125938.1:0-13636 GCA_948193215.1 Bocquillonia castaneifolia
AATGGCATGCACGATCGTGCATCAAAGGCCCATGATCGTGCATGATGAC
Organism: Bocquillonia castaneifolia; assembly: GCA_948193215.1. Lineage (NCBI taxonomy): Eukaryota > Viridiplantae > Streptophyta > Magnoliopsida > Malpighiales > Euphorbiaceae > Bocquillonia > Bocquillonia castaneifolia. The sequence goes on from CANYLF011125938.1 coordinate 50, forward strand.
GTGGCAGCTTTTTAGACCTTCTGAAAATTCTGACTTGGCAAGTTGAAGAAAACGCACGATCGTGCACCGGGTACACACGATCGTGCACCTTGCTCATGTGCATGAGGCTTCATCGTGTAAGTGGCTCGTGTGGATTCCCACTTTGGTTTGCAAAGCTACTGGACACTATGTGCACAATCGTGCATCCCTACACACGATCGTGCGTAAGGGAAATGCATGATCATGCATGGAGATGTATGCCTCGTGTGAATGGTTTTGGACTTAGCACCCTTTCTGCTTCTTGGTGCACGATCGTGTACCTTGATGCAGGATCGTGCATAAGGAAAATGCATGATCGTGCATGATAGCACACGATCATGCATTTTGTCCTGTTTTGAATAATCCTGCAAGTTTCTTTATGAAAGATTAGATACATGACTTAGAGGATTATTGTATACATCAAAAGGGATCTTGGATCAACAAAGTTTATGTTAAAGAAGGTAAAGGAGCTAAGATTTCCAAATTATGGTGAGGAATTACGGAAAGAGGAGGTAAGGAAGGTATAGAAGTACTTGTATTGGATTTTAGAAACTTCCAAAATGAGCAATGTCAAAATGTTGCCAATCTTGGGAACGCGATTTATGCTTAAAATATGGAAAAATATCTTTAAAGAAGGTAACATGTCGTGATACAAAAACTTTTGAAGTTTCCAAGTCGAGGCACCGATAACCCTTATGATTGGGAGCATAGCCAAGAAAAATACAAATTCGGGCTCGGGGTTCCAATTTATTTAGAACAAGATTGGTGATGTAAGGATAACACAAGTAGCTGAACACTTTAAACATTAAAACATCTGCGGCTTCTCCATAGAGTAACTCATGAGGGCTCTGAAAATTCAAGGAAGCATGAGGAATGCGATTAATGACATGAATAGCAGTATTTAAAGCCTATACCAAAATTAAAATGGTAAGACTGATTGAAACAATAGTGTTTGAACAACATTTAATAGTGTCCTATGCATTCGCTCAGCCTGTCCATTCTGTTAAGGTGTATAGGGACATGAAAACCTAGCAAGAATACCCTAATCTTAAAACAATTTCTCAAATTGCTTAATAAGATATTCACCACCACTGTCACATTAAAGTTGCTTAATATTCTTATGAAATTGATTATGGACCGAAATTTTAAAAGCAACAAATATATCAAAAACCTCACTTTTGGCTCATAGAGGATAAACCCATACAAATCCAATATAATCATCAATAAAAGAGACATAATATTTATAACCAGAAAAAGAAATAATTAGCGAATGCCAAAAATTTGAATGAATCAACTGAAACGGTTCAAGAGAGATATTTATTGAATTATGAAAGGGTAACTTAGAATGCTTGCAAGTTGACAAGCATGACAAAAAGAGTTTAATGTTCTTGAATTAAAAAGACTAGAATGTGGTTGAAAATTTTTTGACATAACAGGAGCACTGGGGTGAGCAAGTCACTGATGCCAAATTATTGTTGGAGTAAGATAATGGCAAGGAACCAGAAAAATATCCACCACGAAAAGAGTTCCCATTACCACCAGAAGTGCTTTGACTTTGGGCAGAATAACCACCTCGAGAAGAAAATTTCAAAAATTACCTCTACAACGAGAATATCCATCATAGTTATGAAGAGTAATAAGGGCTTGATTTTCAGAATTGGAATTAGATTCAGTTTGGAGACGGGGTTCATGAGCAAGTAATAAGGATCATAATTCCTCAAAGGTGGGTAAAAAGCTTTTGGCAGTCATTTCGATGACAACATTTGAACATGTGGAGGGTAACCCAGACAAGATTTGAAGAATAACATCATTATTAATTGTCAACTGGATGGCCGATGGAATAAAGAGAATCAATCATGGATTTGATGTAATGAAGGTATTCAGACATAGAACGAGAACCTTTAGATGCTTGATTAAGAGTTTGTATATCAGTCCATGTTTCACTAGCAGTGGGAGATGTACCTGGTTTAAGAATTTGTTTGAGGATATCAGGAGAAATAGTGGTATGAATCCATGAAATAATAGTATAATTAATTTGTTTCCAAAGAACAAAGGCAGGATTAGGAATAGGTGTAGAGGATGTAATATCATTAGAAGGGATTGTATTATCTTCAATATGAGAATAAATTTGGTAACAGAGTAAAATATTTTCAAACAGGGTTTTCCAAAGAAGAAAATTGGTGAAGTCGAGAACAATAGATACATGGTTTTTGATGTTACTAACATTAAAGACTAAATAATTAAAGAGAAAACATGGAAGAAGGAAGGGAAATAATAGTAGAGGAAGTAGAAGAAGAATCAGCGCAAGAGGAAGAAGACATATTCGGTTAGAAAGAGGAGTTTGGCGGCTTTGATACCATATAAAATAAGGATTGTCTCACACTAATATGAGACCCCAAGACTTGTATTTATAATAAGAGAATGATACAAATTACATATTTAGACATGTATAAATTTAAACCTAAATATATTGTCTATTACCTTTAAGGAGCACTGCTAGTGCGCTAGAGACACAATAGTCTAATAAATTTATTGGAAGTTTACTTGCCTACTCCGAATGTATGACACTTAATAGTTGGATATATATTATATTGGAAGATGATACACCTTAAACTACACTCAAAGTCACAAACAATCATAAAAGAAAAAAAGAAGATAGAACTTGAATGTTTATTAAATTGAGGGTAATTAACCTGCAAGGTCACTAAACTATTATTAGATTTCAAAAAGGATACTGATTTTTAATTTGTTTCTTTTTAGTAACCAGATTTTCAATTTATTTCGTTTTGGCAACCAGAAATCTATTCTATTTTAATTGGAGATTGCCTATTGAAATTAGGGGTTAGAATTTAAGACTAATTTGACATGTCAATCAGCTCTTACATGTCATGTCATGTCTTACGTGGCTATTGGAAACCCTAAACCCTAAAGAAACCCTAAATTTTCACTTTCCTAATTTTTTTTTTCTAATAGCCACTTAGATCATCACAAGGTATGCAAGAGTTTATTGGCATGATGAATATGTACTGAGTATACTCTCTTTGTTCACCACGTCGCAAATCAACTACTATTTCCAACAAAGCCCCACTAATTACATTAGGTAACCTCCAATTGAAATAAAATAGAAGTATGGTCACCAAAAAGAAACAAATTGAAAATCTGTATCCTTTTTGAAATCCGATCATAGTTTGGTGACCTCCCAAGTTAATTACCCATTAAATTGATTTATTTGTTGCCCAATGCAAAATGTGCTTTCTTACAAGTTATATATGGTGTATTATATAAGAGAATGTAAAACGAACAATTTAGTTCACTTAATTAATTACAATAACTTATACGTAACTTCAATTTAATTAACTCGTAACTTAGCGACTTAAGTTAACTAGACTTACATTTAATACACTTGTTTAACTTTTCATTATTTATTATCAAAATTGACTTCAAGTTTACCACTAAACGCTTAGATGAGATGGTAAAGGTCTCTTACAGTTTAACCAGAGTTCTTAGGTTCAAGTCCTAGGTATAGAACAATGTTAAATACTTGGTAGGGAGAGCTTTACAACATTAAAGGGTCCTACCCGACTCAAAATAGTCCAAGTCCAATGGGCTTGAGATATCAGGTTCTTTAAACAATAAAAAAATTGACTTCAAGTTAAATATCTAACACCTATCCTCCCCCGTAAACTTGAACCTTTCAAAACAACAAGCGTCATCCTTAACTTCTGAACATTGTCATACTTCAGTGGCTTTGTGAAAATATCTACAATTTGATCATTCGTTCTTATATACTCTAACTCAACTTCTTTATTTACAACACACTCTCAAATGAAATGATACATTGTATTACTACGTTTATTTTGATCATGAAATGCTGAATTCCTTGTTAAAGATTGAGCTGACTTGTTGTTAATAATGATTCTAGTTGTCTTACTTCCCTCTAGGTTAAGCTCTCTCAGTTTTAGTTACCTTTGTGACCAAATTGCATGACATGCACATTAAGTAGCTACAACATACTCATATTCACATGACGAAAGTATGATAATAGGCTACTTCTTTAAACACAAAAAATTACAATATTTTCCAATGAGAACACAAAACCAGTAGTGCTCTTTTTATCTTCAATATCTCTAGCAAAATCATTATTACAATAATGCATCAATTTAAAATCATATCTTTACCAATAGTGCTCTTTATCATATTAACCTTAGTAATAAGGTTTGCATACAATCATTAAGCTATATAGTTCACCCTGCCGTGTTGATTTTACAACCATTCTCTAAGAGCAGGCTGATACTTAAAATATTACCTTTTAACTTGGGAATGCAGTAGACATCTTGGAGCAATTTGTGACCATCATTAAGATTGTGCCTTTGTCAAGAATCTCCACTTTCGTGTCATCTCCAAATTTTGCATTGCCTCTAACTCTGGTTTCAAGTTCTACAAACTTGTTTCCATCTTCCGTCATGTGATTTTTAGCTCCATTGTTGAGGTATCACACAGTTTTATGAGTCATTGTTTCCTTTTTACGCACGAGAAATAAAGATTCAACTAGTTTATCTTCTTACTTCTTTGCAAGCTTAGTTTCCTTGTCTGCCTCTTCATTCTGGCATTTCCAAAAATAGTGGCCATGCTTGCAACATTCCACTTATGCTTTTTTTTTCCTTCCATTGTAACCCTTATAATTACCTCTTACTCTAACTCTTTGATTTTTATTTTTATAAGTAGAGTTATTTTTACCTTTTCCTTCACCTTGTCCACATCTATGTCGACGACCACAACCTCTTCTATACAGTTGACCATGACCACCACTTGTGGAAAAATCACCTTTAAAGTTGATTGATTCATTGGTTAACAAGGCTTGATCAACCTGCACTTGCTTGTCATAATTCATTCTCTCTTGGGGGCTTGCAACAATCCACATAATTCATTGATCAATCATCAAGTCCTCTAAGTCTTTAGACTCCTTAAAGGCAACCACTACATGGTTGAATTTCAAATTAAGAAGGCATAAAATCTTCTCAACCACACAAACATCTTGTACAGTTTCTCTGAGTTCACCGCTGCCAACACTTTCGTGCATGGTGGAATTTTTTACTGTCTCACTCTTTCATCAATAATGATTTAAACTCAACCCTTAGAATTTGAAGTTGGAACTTCTTCATTTATTAAATCCTATCACAGAGTTTCAAAAAGTCTCTAAAGCTCTCTTGGACGTGGACTCCTTTATAACTTTCTCAAAACATACCTTCATCTAATCCTTAATGAATAATAGTGAGTGCACATTGGTATCTTCCCTCTCAACAGCTTTCTTGTGTGCTTGATTGAGTGCTATCACATCTCTAGGTTCCTCAAAACCTTTCTTAATTACATCCCATACTCATTGTTAACCAAGAATAGCCTTCATTCTAATAGACCAATTTTCATAATTGGTTTTGTTGAGTTGTGGGTATTGGAAGGAAAGAGAAACCCCCTTTTTTTTTGTCGTTTTATTGTCTTGTGGCTTTGATACCACTTTGTTAGAAGATAGGCCCTAAACTATACTCAAACTCACAAACACTCACAAAAGAAAAATAGAAGAGAGAACTCAAGTGTTTATAAAACTCAATTGTTTATTGTTTGATACAAAATGAGCTTTCTTACAAGCTATATAGTGCATTTCATAAGAGAACATAAAGCTAATAATTTAGTTCTCTTAATTATATTATGCATAACTTTAATTTAATTAATTAACTCATAACTTAAAGACTTAAGTTTACTATATTTGCATTTAATAAACTTGTTTAACTTTTCTTCATTTATTATCAAAACTGATTTCAAGTTTAATATCTAACACATTATTTTTTATTATTATTTTCACATTATAAAGTGTAAAGAACTAAAAGGTACGTTATATTTATTCAACTTTCGAGTGTAACACATTGAAAATAGGTAAGTATTAATTACTCATTTAATTATGTGCACAAGAATATTCCTATGGTATAATTTTACAAGACAAAATTCAAAGTTTCTTTCCCCTAAAAAAAAAATCAAAGATCTTAGTTTTCATTAGTCTAATAACTTATCAAAAAATAAGGAAGAATTGTCGTTGATTTATAATTTTAAAAAGTGCTTGATTTAAAGTAACATAGTATTATCATAACATTTCTTCGACTTTATTAGAATCATGAATTGAATGGTAACAATTAATATCCCTTCTAAAAATAGGTATTTCCTCGATAATATCCATCCTCACAAACATGACTTGAAAGCCTCATATTATAATAACTTGAAAGCCTCATATTGAATTCTTTTTTTCCTTAAATAAAATATCTAAAGTACGTACCCTCTTATTAATAATCCCGATTTGTGATTTTATGTGTGTGTGGAGGTGAATCTCAGATTTATTGATAATTGGAGGAGGGTGATTCGAACTTGAGTATCCAGATCAATTACAATGTTTTTATCATTAGACTATGTTTAAGGAGATTATTTGTCATATATTTAATTATGTTAGTTGAGCTATGTGTATATTCAATTAATGCCAAAGAAAATTAATGAAACCTTAATATGCATTTTCTCTTTCATTATTGCTTTTGCTTTTTTTAGGTTATATTTAGAGTAATTACTCATGCTTAATCTGAACTAAATAATTTCTCCTTAAACAATTTAAATGGGGCTACCTTTAACATGTTAATTTAAAGATATTTATTTTTTTCTTATATTGACCCCACTTTATCAAAAACATCCACTTAAAGAAATTTGAGTGAAGAGACTTCATCACATGGACTAACGTTTGGTTGTCTCTTCATATCCACTCATTTTCATTTCTTATTAGCTACAACAAAATGAAAAATATTTTCAAAATTGTATTTGATTGATGTGATATGCCCAAATAGACGTAAACTAACCCACCCAGCACGTAAAGGTGTTCAGGGCACGTACCCTTTCTTACATGTTGGTCCTTTAGGGCACCCTAACATTTAATCAGGGATAGTAATGCGTGGTGCGTACTAGCAACTAACTGATGTCGTATACCATATAGTTGATTTTTTTTAAGATTATACATATATATTATATTCATTTTGTATTTAATGTTATTTCCCATTTTCCACCGTCAAATTAAGAATATGTCGCTAGGAGTGTGCATCGTATCAATTCAGTTCAGTTCAGTTTGAATCAGATTAAACCGATCGGTTTTTGATAGTCCAAAGTTAAAATTCAACTAAACCGAATTAATTCCTAAATAAATTAAATCAAATCAAATTTATTTCAGTTTTTTAATTTGGTTCGGTTCGGTTTTTATTTTCTATATTTTTATTTTTTTATTTTTTAAAATTTTAAATAAATATTTATTAAATTTTATATAATCATATATTAAAAAATCAATACATATATATAAAAAAACAAAGAACATATAAAAATGTATCAAAAAAAAATATATATATATATATATAAATTAAATTAAATAATTTTGATTTTCGGTTTGATTTGGTTTTTCAAACATAAAAACCGAACCGAAAATTAAAAACCAAAATTTTTGAAAATAAAAGCCAAACCGAACCGTTTATCAAATAAACCGAATTAAATTTTATAAATCGATTTAGTTCAATTTCTCGGTCCGGTTCGGTTTTTGCACACCCTGTATGTTGCCACTTATAAAAGAATAAAGAGTACCATATATATACCAATCGGAGTAGCTCGATTGGTAGCCTTCACTGAGTGCGGTTGTATAAGGTAAATTTTAGGCTCGACACCATCCTTCTCTCAAAGTTAAAAAAAAAAAAAAGAAAAAAAAAAGAAAGAAGAAAAAGTGTATAGTATTAAGATAATAAAAGGGAAAAATGTGGTTGGTATTTATGAACTTGCGTTCAAATACAGAGAATTCTTATCTAAATTTTGTTCATCATGGATCCCTCTCACATACATGATTTTATAAAATAAAATTAATTGAGTGCATATGAGAGGGGTCCATGATGGACCGGGTCTAAATAAGAAATTCCCTTTAAATACTCCCAACTTTTTCTGAAAAATCCTAACTAATTTTTTATAGTTTTCTCCTTTGGCTCCAATTTATTATTTTTCTTTACTATTGGATATTTATGATATCTAATCCTAATCATCTTACTTAATTTTGTATTCCTTATATCGAACATCATTTTATATTTCTTATTTTAATGATATATTATAATTTTTTTATTTTATGTTTTTTAATAGAAGTTTATTCGTCTTTTAATGAGAGTTGCATTTATGTGTTCTGTAACGAAAATAAAGAAGAATTTTGATCGTGATATTAATTAATTAAAAAAATTAGACTCATTTAAAACTCATTGTAGGACAATAAAATTGATTTATTTGCTTAATATAATCATTGAGCTAATTATAATTCCATTGTTATATCAAATAATTAAGATACTGTTTATAATTGTTCTAGATCTGGAGGATTCTTTATATTATAATCTACATATATTCGTTAATGAACATAGTGAAGTTTATTTGTTTGATATACTAGTTGTGCATTATTGATTGTAATGAAAAACGTACTTTGTTTTTTTTTTAAAAGAAAAACTTGCATTTAAATACAAAGAAAGTTAAAATCAGATACTTATTGGGCGGATAATAAATATATTGTATTAATTTTTACGTGTATATAGAGAAACAACAATTAATATCAGTATCAAGTTGATAGTTTTGCTCGGAGTAGATTAAATGCGCACCAAAAGTGTAATGAACAGAAGCGCAGAAGCATAGTAGGATTTTGTAATTACATTTGCACTTAATTGGAGACCTGCCTATCGTTTGCCTTCCTCACATATTAATTATCCGGTAAACTTAGGGGTGCCTGGTTCAATTGGTTTGACTGAATAGAATATAGATTTATTTTTAAATATTTTATTCAAATTGGAATAAATCAAACCATTCAAATCGATTTGATTTTGATTCATAACACTAGATTGATTTTATAAACCGATCAATTTTGCTGAATCGCTAAGGTAAATTTAGTTCAAAGTGAGTATGACTTTCCTGACCTCCAATCTTGTATAGTGGCATATGGACTAAATGAACCTTCCTCTTATGAATTTTTTAAATAAAAACTTTTATTCTTTTTATCAAACAAATTAACGACTAATTTTATTCTAAAATTCTTGTCTATACTAAGCTTAGAACTTGATACGGCCAATTCGATTGGTAAAATTAAAAATCGGTCATAAAAAAGAATCGATCATAAAAAAGAATCGATCACTCTTTAAAATTCGGATGACAATAAACCCGTTAACAACATTGAACTTGAAAGTCAATCAAAATGGTCATGGTTCAACAATTCGAGCGGATCTTTCTTTTTGGATAATAATCTTTTATATTCTCACTTTTATACCAAATTTCAATTCTATCATAATTAACCTTAAACTATTTCAGTTTGATTCACCATATTTACGAATTGTTTCAAATCTATTCATCACTGACATGGCACATATTGAACGATGTCACGTGTCTAAAATGATTTCAAGTGACACTATTAGATGTTGGACATGTTAGTAAAAAGTACATTATTGGATATATTTGAAATAGAAGATACATGAGTAAATAGATCTGAAACAATTCGTAAATATGCAGACCAAATTGAAATAGTATAAAGATTAGTATAGAATTAAAATTTGATTTAAAGGTGAGGATATAGAAAACTATTATCTTTTTTTTTATACTTTTTTTTATATATGTTGGAAATTTAAAATTATGTACTTTTATTTAAATAATATATATAAAATACATAGTTACTATTTATTAAAACTATGTAATATTTATGATTTCTTTTTTTTTATTTTTATCGTTAATTTATTTGTTTTAAAATAAAAAATTCTTACTTTTTTTTAGAAAACCATAATATCATTACAATAAATCAAAAGACATGTCAACATTTCTAAGGGTCTGACAAAAAAAACAATACACTGGCTAGTCTATGAGCAAACGTATTCGTAGATCGGCGAACAAAAGAAAGAGTACAACCCTCTATTTCTTTAAAAATTATTTTACAATCAGAAATTAACAAACCAAATTCTAATATATCTTCTTCTTGACCTCTGATTGTCTTCACCATGTGAAGACAGTCCAACTCCACATCGATCCTCTGCAGCCTGCAATCCTTGATCCACTTCAGATTAGATCGAACTTCTATAAAAAAAAGGAGAAGAAAAACTTCCACATAAGAGGAGAGAACAAACCTATACTAAATGATGAAAACATTCAATTTATTGAAATAAACAAAAAAATATATATCTAAAATGGACTTATCGTCGGTGAAAAAGTGGACGACAACCCAAACAAGAAAAGAGCAAAGAGATTTTTCAGAGAAAAAAAATCGACATATTTTAATCATCTACATTCTTACTTTAAATTGCAGTGATACTAATAGATTTATTTCTATTTATTTATGATTATATTTTGATTGACATATGTTTAATCATCAACATCCAAGAGGTAACAACCTAGTTGGTTAAAGATCACTTGTGCTGCTGAGAAGATCGCGGGTTCGATCCGTAACTTCTCTCAGCACCCCCTGGGGAGGGACATGTAACAACACTCGCTCAGAATTAGTCGGGTCAACCGTAAAACAGGAACCCGGATACCTATTCATCAAAAAAAAATTTAATCATCAACATTCTTTTTCATGTTTATTTTAATTAAAAAATTATAACTAGATAATATTAATATGTCTACCTTCAAAACATTTTTCAACCTCTAATCCTATTTATATCATATGTCTATGTACACTTTTTTTTTTTTCGAAACCTTGGTCTATACAAAATACTTCACATTTAATAACTCATAAATACCGATTATTATGAATTCACAAGTGACTTACATCAGGTAAACAAAATCTATCCCAGTACATCTCAAACTGGGCCAAAAATTACATTTCCCTCCTGAAACAAAAAAGGACAGTGCAAAAATTACAACATCCGTATGAGCTTTTCTAAGTTTCTTCTAACTCAACATCACAACTGGGAGACAACTAAGACATGATTGTAATGGAAACGAAGGAAAAAAAAAAAAAAAAAAGCCCCCACATTAAGTACTTCTGCCATAGCCAGGCTGCAAAACGTGGCTTTAAATAGAAGAAAGAAATATAGAATACATAATTACATATGCAAGTTGCATGCGATGGATAATATATTATAGGAAAGTGTTTAATATACCAAATTATATGTTATTCATAAGATAGCTACGAGCGCCACACTCTTTCCTCCTTTGTTGCCCTGGTTTGAATTATAAACCGCAGATCTTCCGCAATTCCAAGCATAATTTTAAGAACTTTTCTGGACATAGGCAGTCTTTTTCTTAATTTCATCTTTGTCAGAAATTTTTTTATTACTGATAATTTTTTTTTAATTTATTATTAAACATATATGTTAGTTTTTTTTTATATAGGTATTACATGAGATATAGGTACTGCGTATATCTCATTTGAACCTCTTACCTTCTCTTGAACCTCATACCTATTTCCAATGAAGGTGGAATTCAGAGATATTTTCCTGAAATCAAAAAGATTTTGACATTTATACCTACCGTCATTAGTATAGCACAAAGGCTTTGGAGTGTGTGTGTGTGTATATATATATATATATATTCTTTGCTGACTTAAATAAAAGATATAAACACAAAAATAAAAATTTTGAATTATTTCAAATAATTAAAAGAATGAAAAACTAGTACTTCATAACTTTTATTTGCTAAATAAATTATTTCTTGGTCTCCTACTTCCAAATTTCCTATGTATTTTCATTAAAAAAAATATGTTCATGTTTTAAATTTTCACAGCAGTTATTTAATTTTAAAAACTGAAGTTTAATTATGTCCATATAAATAAAATTTAGATAATGCAATTATATATACATACACACACATATATATATATACAACTAGTGAAGATTGGTACAATTGGTAAAATCCTTCTAGTTTCAGGGAGAGTTCTTGAATTCGAGTCCCGCATTCACTGGGAGAAGGCAATGGGCTCAAATGAGCCATATTAGGCGTCGGTTCCCTCACAATAGATTAGTCTGGGTCCAAAAGGCCAAAGATACCACTGTAGACAATACCTACACACATAAAAATGAATTTTTATCAATTTTAAATTACATATTAATAATTTAAATTAAGAAATAATCGAGATTCAAACACAACATATTATCTAATTACAAAATTAAAAATTATTAGAATTCAATTTGAATCTTCTTAAGAATTTATTAGTGGATTCAAAGATTATAAATCCATTTCATCCTGCCTCTCTTTAGTTATAAATAAATTATAATTTTGCATTTTATTTTATATAATTAAATTAATAAAAAAGTAAAATTCGATTGCACAAAATAATATTCAATATAATTCGATAATCAGGTATTGTCATTTATAGAAAAAATATAAGAGAAATTCATGTAATTTATCTTTATTCAAATTTACTAATTTTTTCTTAATAAGTTTAAAATATTTTTATATAATAAACCTAATTAATTTTAAATCTGCGTGTGAAAGTTCTTAAATTTCATTAAACCTTAATTTAAATTTTATTTTATAAATTTAATTTAAAAGATAAAAAATAATCACTTCAATACAAAAATTAAAAAAAAATTATTTCTTATTTTTATCCTTTGTTATTATATATTTTATAGTATATTATTGACCTAATTGGATAGATCATTCATCCTTCATTGATAATATCAATGTACTAGAAATTACTCCTGTTTAATATGAGTTTTAAATATTTTTTTTTTTTGAAAACATGAGTTTTAAATAGTTAAAAGAAAGAAAATGAAAATTTAAAGTCAGTCACCACCAACCCTACGATCTTGAGCCATGACAAATTCAAAAAAGTTAATTAAAGAACAAGTTATAGGCTCTCACTTCTTGAAAATTGAAGGCAAAAATATTCAAGCCATTTTCATCATCAAGGCAGGGAGAGCCCTTTTCACGAACATTTGCACAATCTCACATTCTCACTCACGATTCTAAGAAGATTATTCACGATCAAGCTTAAAAAGCCTTACCATGGTTTGAAATTTCAATATGAAGAGTTGTAACTTTTCACAAGCCAATGCACCACCAAGTTCACTAAGTCTCACACTCGTAAGTCAAGCTTTGCATTCCTTGTAGGATGTAGGCGGATCTCCATCTAAAGTCCAATTCTAGCTTTATCAATCAATAAAAAAAAGGTAAAATTCTGAAATTTAGAATTTAGATGTTTACAGTTGTGACTTATAATTTCACCATCATCGATAATAGCAGGGGGCAGCTCACACATGAATGACTACAAAGACTGTGCAATCGGATTCAACCACTCAATTTTGGTTTTAAATTTTAAAATTTTAGTTTGGTTCGGGTTTGAATATTTGATTAAAAAACCGAACAGAACCAAAGACTGATTGAATTTTAGGTTAAAAGCCTAAAGCAAACCGTCAAATCGTCCAGACCGAACCAAACCGAATTAATTTGGTTTTGCTCCTATTTATTTTGATTCGGTTCGATTTTGAAAAATCAAAGAATTTCAATTCGGTTCGGGTCGGACCAAATGCACACCCCTAATTAGGGATGGTAACTATT
>CANYLF011126208.1:0-15256 GCA_948193215.1 Bocquillonia castaneifolia
CCAATAATGTTGATTTCATTTCCCCTAAGATCTAACTTGATGTTTGCAATTAAATTAGATGGAACTAGCAAGCTTAGCAATATAACTACTAAGGTCTCTAGTTATAAAAAGATGAATGCTTAAACAACCTAAAACTAACAATTTTTTAAATTGTTTAAGTTAGATGTGAAATTAATCTAATTAATTTAAATTAATTTCAAGAAATCAATAAGGAACACCTTAAAGACTTAAGGGAATTTGCAAAGCAAATTTCAAAAATTTTATTGAATAAAGACTTGTAAATTTCGTGCCCCCCCCTATGCTCTTTATATATAAAGCTTACAAACACAAATCCTAGTCCAAAAGGATTAGGAATTTCAGCCAAGGAAGCAAACTTGGCTTACAAGAAAAGCTAACAACAAATCCTAATGAAAATAGAATTCCTAAGTAATAAGGAAAACTAGAAAATAATACATAAAATAATTTCTATCTAGATAAGGATATGTCTTAATCAATTTAGGAAAGAATTAAGACACAACTAACTAACTTAACTAACTTAAGACAAGATAAGATAAGATAAGGTTATGTCTTAACCAAATTAGGAAACTAATTAAGACATAACTCAAGACAAGACAACTTATGTCCTAAACAAGACAAAGATATGTCCTAAGCCAAGACATGTCCACACACCCACCATAGTTGTCCAAAGGTTGACTTGTTGACTTTGACTTTCACTTGGTCAAACTTGCATTTTTAAGCTTGTTTAAATGCAACCATTGTAACCATCTTCAAGCCAATGTCATCTTCATTATTCCCAATGTCTATCTTGCCACATAAATGTGTCACAAAGCTCAATAAAGCCTCCTTGAACCTCTTAGCTTGCAATCTAGTTAATGGTGGCTCATATGCTAGCACATCCTTTCCATTCCTTAGCTTAGACTTCAATTTAGCTCCATTAGCTCCATCATGCACACCATTAAGGTTTTGGATGGTGCCATCCTTGGTTACATCACACTTCTTTCTAATGGTTTACTATTAGGCCCTCTAAACTGATAGTTGCTTCTGCCTCTGGAACCTCCTCTCTGACTCCCAAAGCTTTCCTTAGGTATAAATGAAGTACCCTTAGAGTAAGATGGAGTAAATGTCCCAGTGGTCTTCTTTTTCTTTACTTCCATTTCATTCCTTTCTTTGATTGTATTTTTAGCCCTTATTGCAGCTTCCTGTAAATTAATGAAAGTAGGTGGTTGCACCACCAACTTCTCTCGTATCTCAAGTCTCAACCCTCGTTCAAATCTATTTCTTTTCATTTCATCAGTTGTCACTTCCTCTGGTGGGTACCGAGATAATCTGGTAAATTGCTGCTCATATTCAACCACGGGCATCTCATTCTGCTTTAGTTCGAGAAATTCAAGCTTCCTCCTTTCTAGATAAATTGATGGCATGTATTTCAACTTAAACTCTCTCAGAAATTCTTCCGATGTCATAGTCAAGGGCTGTACTTGGCTACCCGGAACTGTTTCCCACCAATTTCTGGCAGCTTTAAGGAATAAGGATGTAGAATACCTCACCTTCATCTGAGTTGTTGGTTGGGTTTTGAATTGTGTGAACACTTCCTCAATGGACTTCACCCATTCTTCTACTACCATCGGGTCAGTTGTTCCTTCAAACTCTTGACCCCCGTGCTTTCTCAACTTCCCAAAATTTGAATCTAATGCTGGAGTTTAAACTAGTGGGGGAGGAGGAGGTGGTGGTTGTTGTGATAGTCTCCTCAACTCTTCAGCTATTTGTCTAGCAACATTTCAGCTCCTCCTACCAATGGTTCATTAGGTTATGCATGCACTGACTCTTATGAATCTACCGAACCTTCGGAGTGTCCATCCGTGCCTATATGATTAACAAACTTCACTATAATGAATGCTTAATGCATAATTACTATATGCTTGCATGATGTGATCTTAATCCCCTCTATTCCCATCAATTAATTGACACAAGCATATTGCACATTATAAACAAATTAATATTTATAATTGCACAACAATCATATATTCATCTCCAACATGTTCGAATAGGTCTAATCCTCGCTCTGATACCAAAAACTGTCACACCCAAAATCATAATACCCACATTCATATTATAACATACAATTAGCTTGAAAATAATTTTTATAAATATATTTGAACCACTTCAAATTGATTCACATATTTAATATGACTTAAAAAAAATCTTAAACTGTAGTATTTGAATTATTTTGGCCAAATTATGTAGTTTTTCTTCAATCTAACTTTATATTCATTTCTAATATACTTAAATAAACCTTAAAAATTAATTTAGAAAAATTATAGCCGTCAAATACAAAAAAAAAGTTACTATTGGGGCAGCAACCTATTAAAAACAGAACCGAAATTCACTTTTGAAAACTTAGGTTATTTCACCATCTAAACGAACTTGTTTTAGCCTGAATATTATAGGGTATTTAGGGGACTTATAGAGGTATCTAATAGTTCCAAAATTTAAGACAGTGTATAAAATATTATACTTAACATTCCATCCTGCAAATCTCACACAACATTATTCTTTTTCACAAACTTGGTTATTCACTACATCACACACATAATATAATCATATTTTACATTCCCAATATGCCCTGTGCAACATGTATTCTCATCTGGCCCACCTGATTATGTTGATGATGCAAAATTGAAGCAATGCAAAGCTAAGACTTTATACTACCACGCAGACCTGGGAAATATTACCAAGGGGTGAGATGGCGACTCAATAAGCATTTAATTTACTAAACTACAATATACTAAGTGAAAATTACCAAAACTATATCACTCATAAATCACACAAATAATTCATAAATAATCTCAACTCAACAGATTCCAAATTTCATCCAACAAACAATTCTATTTCACAAACACCATTCCATTGTCAATCAATCAAAGTCTCATTCAAACATTGTTATCTCCATTCCTTCAACTTCTCACCGATTCACAAATTAAGAATTTCAATAATACCACTATCAATGTTCATCATTTAAACACCACACATAAATGATCAACTTATGAGAAAGGTAATATATTCGTACATAGCCACCTTTCAACTTATGAGAAAGGTAATATATATTCTTTTTATGTATCGCACACAGCCACTTTTCACTTATAAGAAAGGTAATATATTTTTTTATATCGAACACAGCCTCCTTTCTCATAAATTTCACATATATGTGAGGCATAAAACCATCACAGTCAATTTATTTCACAACACATCACAACCATTTCACTGCACAACACATCACAACTAATTCACTTCACAACACTTCACAAGATAATTCACTTCACATCCAATTCATAAAATCTCAATCTGATTAATATCACATTAATTCAACATCCAAAGAAAATCAACTTTCAAATATTAACTTATTCCACCAAAAGCATAATAACTTAAAGAACATAAAAATTCCACCAAATTCAACCACCATCACTTTACAATTCAAGAACACAAAACTATCACTCAATAAAATATAACATAACAATCAAATTAATACAACAATTTTCACTCAATATACACAAAGTTTAGTCTATTAAATACTTACCAAAAGTATAGGACAACAAGTAGTCCTAATGATCTTTTATTATAACTTCTTTGCCTTTGGATTTATCTATTCACATAAACAATTCAATAAAAAAACATATACATATTCTTATCATTAATCTACCCACATCATAAAAATTTATTAAATGAATATTTATACATGATTTAATCTGATGAATGAGATGAATGATAGATGACAACTTGTATGTACATGTAGACAGCTTACATGTACTGACTTTAAAAATTCACCTGAAATTAAATACAACTGATAAAATTTTGAAATATTATAGGGTTATACTTTAATCAAATTAGAAACCATATCAATAAGAATCACCTCAAAATCATCTGTATAAAAAAAGTTATAATTTTCCTAATACAGCTACTCCTAATCCCGTATAAACAGAGTAGTCCAAAGTTTGACCTTCAAAATCTAACCAAACGGATGAATTTACTTCTGACATTTTATAGGATTGTAGAGAACCTCCTAAAGTTTCCATGGCCGCTAATTTCATCCAATTTGGACTTGTATGACTCAAGTTATGATCAAAATACTATGGCTGTTTTTCAGAGTATAAAAGTAGAAATTTATACTTTGAATAAATTCATGTATAAACTTCAAAATAATATTATTTCTACAAATTAATACATGATTCATACTTAATCAAGTCCTAGTTACATGATTACAACTTAAAATCAGATTTTCCCCAAATTTCTACGTGATCCCTAATTTATTAATATACTACAAAGAAAATACTTACTTTAATCAAGCTCTAAACCTTCAATTATTCTTCACTTAATTTTCTTCTTTACTTCAAGATCTTAAAGAGAATTTTTTTTTTTAAATTTTGATGGAGTAAAGGGTTAGGAGCAAAAAACAAAGAAAAGGAAATGAATAAGAAAAGAGTATAAGGATAAGGAAGAATAAGAAGAAAAGAAAAAAGAAGAAGGCAATAGGTGATGTGTGTTTTGTGGATTTATCCACTATCTTTCTATTATATTTTATTATCATCCTCATCATCATCATCACCACCACCTAACACTCCCCACAAGCCCTCAAAGATATTTTTACTAACCAATTAATACTTCAGTCAAACTTATACTATAAATAACTCCTTTAACTTTTCTTACAATTAGGTCCTTATATTATACAATGTATCACACAATATTATGATGCAAATTACATGATTAATGATATGGTAATGCATATTAATTTTTTTTAATTTATTTTATTTTTTTAAAAAATACGGCTTTGACACAACTAACCACGTATAGAAAACAATGGAGATTTTAAGGCTAACTCCAACCTTTACAATATGAGATTTACAAGGCCATCTCACTACCTTTACAATGAAGATTTTTAAGGCTATCTTCATCCTTTACAAAAGAGTTTTCTAAGGCTAACTCACAAACCAAACTCAAATGTTTTTATGGCTTACACTCAAAACAAACCCAAGTGTTTTCAAGGTACACAATTAAACCTTTCCTCGTGTTCTAGTGTCTCTAACAAAATACAAAAACAAAGTGAAAGTTATAAGAAGAAGAATGAAAGTTTTTTTCTCACAATTACAACATAAACTCTCAAATAACTTATGAATATTGTGACTCATAATTGATATTCTTTCTTCAAGCTCTTATGTATATTTTGATGCCTAAAATACCTCCTTTTATAGGCAGAAAATTTGAAATGTCTGTTCATAATCAACCAAGAAATTCAAACTTGATTGGTGGCGCTCCATTCTTTAAGGCTGTCAGCTTGCTTGACAAATGTAGCATGTCTCCTTTAAAATTCACTATCGCCAGCTATACTAATTGAAAATTTGTGATTCCTTTTTGTTAGAAAATAGACATCCATACCTTTTCAGCAATATATAGCTCGTTTTTTGGAGATTTGTAGATTTTTTTGCAATAATTCAAACAATGGACGCCTAAAGTGTGTGACTTGTAGCTGGAGTAGTTTGTATTCAAACAAGAATATCTCCTTGTAACAAATTCAAAATGCTTCACTATTTTTTGCATTGAGAAGCAGACTGCCAGATTTACAACCCCACCAAATTTCACGTTCAAATGATTTTTCTATAATTTTTGGCATAAGTTTGAATACAACCTATGTGTTCAGTCTCTTGTCTGACAGCATGAACATGAATCACTCAAAAATTCATATCTTTAATTTTTCAACTCCAAAAAATTCAAATAAATTTTTTTCTGAATACTATACGTATTGGGCTTTCAATCCATGTATAATTTAAAATATGATTATTGCCCAATTAGTGCAGTTAATTCATTTAATTCAGTCCAACCGAAATTGACTCTGCACATTCAATTTTCCTTAAGTCCTAAACTTCCATTATACCATGTCCATTGTGCATAAGTTGTAGGTTTAATTAGCCCATGACATATTTTATCTTTTTACTCCAAACTCTCACCAATTAACACAATGCTTTATTGAGGTTTACACTTGAACCTATCCACCTAATCTAAACACCATTATCCCAAGTGTTTTAATAAGGTTTACACTTGAACCTATCCACCTAAACTAAAACACCAAGCTCTTTAATAAGGTTAATTATGTTCACTCGACTAAGATAAAAATTGTGACTTGTAAAAAATATTTACTTCATCTAATAAAAATATGGATCCTTTTATATTGTGATACGTGAAAAACACTTAACTAACTTATTAGTGAATAACTTAATGTTTTACATCATCAAAATCATTACTCAAATATCGAGGTTAACAAAATATTTGCATTTTCCATGTTCAATGATATGCAATATTAGGTGTCTTCATCTGCATGCTCTGAAGCTGTAGTAGAATGTGTTTTGTCGTTGCCACCTCAAGATGTTTGAACAACGGGTTGCCCCATCATTTCGATGATAGGGAAGGTATGGATTGATAGCTGTTCCTTATATTCCTTGATTTGATTGGGATTAGAGGTCCTCACATGAATTCTCGCTCTTTTGAAGGAAATGAAGATTTGGCTCTTGCTTATACCCATATTGCTTCTCGTGCTTCTATATATCTAGAAATGACTTCCCAAATGCATGTCGGTGTAACCTATCATATCCATTCGCTAAGGAACAATAGCATTAATTGAGAACACGAAGTTTGCCCCCTGCTTAACATTGTGCTATCCAGGTGAAGTCCCAACATTTTCAGTTTGTATCCGTATGTTCAGTTGCCCCAGATTAGCTAATATAACAATGTACAAGCTGCTTTGAAATATGTGTGGATCAAATCTTGACTATTCTTTTTGAAGTTTTGACTGGTTAAATTTATCTATGGTGTGTTCTTCCAAGGAAGTCTCCTACTTTTCCAAGGAGCCATATCTCATTTTATTTTGTTCATGCCTTAACTTTTGCCTAAAGTGCCGCTTTGTGAGGTTTTCACCCTAGCAGTTGCCCTAACTTTTGTATAAGCTGCCCATGAATGGGTTTTTAGCTTATCGGGCTTTTATTTTTTATTGATGCCTTAAATCTTACATGAATTGCCCCCGAAGGGATTTCACAACTCATTAGTCCATTTCATTTTTATTTTCTTTTTTTGCAAATATGGTTATCAGGAAAAGTCATTCTTGATCATGCCCCTAGCTGACTTCGACGAGGTACAAATAGTGTTGGTTGCAGGCTTGTGACATGGCATTATGGGGCATTGTCAAAGCTTAGTGTAGCTGGTTTCAAGGTCCAGTGTCTAGGGAGTGCTGAGCAAGGCGAATCCAATTGACATATTGAAAGGAACCTGCAGTGAGGCTATGAAGAGGGACATCATCTTCATTGAGCAATGAAGAGAATTATTGTTGTTGAAGATGATGATTATGTCCATGGTGGAAACTTAGTAATCCTTAGCTGCTTGACAATTCTAAATTGGACCCATAACTATTTTCCCCCAATGTCTGTCAAGAACTAGTCGATGTAGCAAGTGCAAACAATGAGGTTTTGCTAGTGTCATATCTATTTCATCTTGTTCGCTTAGCATTTCCTTTTCTAGTTTGAATGCATTGACATTAATGATGCAATAAGAAATTCAGAATCAATTCCAGTTCATTTAACAATATCATAGAAGTGTACTCTATATGCTGGTCTCAACGTTGCTGCCATCATGGATCGTGTTCTTCGGGTTTTGTGATTAACCTCAAATCTGAAATCTCATTTCCAACTTGTTTTCTTCGCCCTATCATACAGGCTTGATCAGTTTTGGCATCATGTTGATTATTTGCACAAACTGTTGTTTGTGTTTGCTTTAGCGCATTTCAAGGGTATTGCTGCATAAGGATAAGTTGTCCAGATTAATAGAGTTCTTGCTCTACTGATCTTTTAAGGCTTGGTATTGTGATTCAAAAATTCATTCTTAAGTCTTGGTTGATCACACATTTGTTGGAAAACCTCCAGTTACTTCTGTTTTTTTGTTTAGGTCATGCTCCAAAGTCACTTAGGTATGCTTTGTTTTAAATCTCTCTGCTTCCTCGTTTTCATTCTTTTTTTTTTCATTTTTTTTCTTTTTTTCCTTGGCCTTGTCTTTTTGCCTAAGGAACCTCTTTGTAAGGTTTTCACATTAGCAAGCCTGCTTTAACTCTTGCATGAGCCGTCCGTAAATGGGTTTTTGACTCATCAGGCTTTTCTTTTCCTTACTTTTCTCTTTTTTCTTTTTTCTTATTCTTCTTTTTTTTTGATTCATAAAGAGATATTGACATTTTGTTTCAGCCTGTGAGGGAGCATGCTCAGAAGCATTTTCAAGAGGCTTTAGATGTTTTGAGGTGATCTCCAAGGGCGACAATTTTTATCGGTGCTCTACTTGAGTTGCGTTCGTGATGCTAGAACCAATCATAGCCATTTTAGGATCAAACATGGTATTTCTTGCTCTCCTTTCTTTTCCTTCAATTGCAATTGTGGCAGATATAGCAAGTACTTCCAGGCTTTGTAGCAATGTTAAATGAACCATATATCAAACAAGCTTATAGATGATTGATGTAGTGAATTCATGCCATGAAAGAGATACTACTTAAATAGAAGCAAACAGATGTTCTATCAGTGACTGGAACACAGAGACAACAACATTATTGGAAAACCATAACAAATGTTCGATATGTTGAGCTAAGAGCTAGAATTTTGACCATCGTCATTTTAAGTACTAGCCTACCTTATCTCGAGGTCTGTGATCTTACCTTCATCAATCAAGTCTTGGATCTTATGCCTAAGCTTCATGCATTTGTCAGTATAGTGGCCATCCACCTGATGAAATGTGCAATAAGCCCCGTGGATATAGTTGTGAGAACTTATGTTTACAGGCTTCTTAGCAGGTTTCCTTTGCTTCTTTAAGCATTCAAATACCTCAGAGAGTGGTTTATCGAAGTTGGAGAATGTTCAACTACCAGAAAGATTATTGACATTTGTAGTTTCGCCTTCTTACTTGTTGGTGTGGCTACAAGTGGTCTTCCCCTTCTGGGTCCTTTTTCTTTCTAATTCAATTTCCTCACATTGCAGTCCATCATCGTACAAGTCATTAAAGGACTTGGGGTTCATAGTCCGTAGAGTATCTATCATATTAGGAAGCACATTCCTAACTACTATTCTGACTTGATCTTTCTCTGATGGTTTATTCTTCAGCAAAGCAGCCTTATTCCTCCAACGAGTAAGGAAATCATCAAAGGATTCATTGTGCTTTTGTTTGGTCATCTCTATGTCTCTCAAAGATACTTCTAGTTTGGCATTATAGGAGTATTGTCCAATAAAAGCATCACAAAGTTCCTTCTAGTCAGCTTCAATAGAAGAGGGCAAACGATGATACCAATCTTCGGTAATTCCAGTAAGTGATAGAGGAAACACTCTAACTTTCTATTCATTATCAAGGGGTGTTGTGGCCATAGTTGAACCATACTGTTTGAGGTGAAGCTTTAGGTCTCCTGTACCATCAAACTTTTGCATATCAAGCATAGTGAACTTAGGAGGCAACTTCTTCATACCTTTGAGCCCCATACTATCTAAGTCAAAGTCAATATTAGATTTCTTTCCCCTGACTATGTCTTGCAATTGTTCCATTTTCCTGGTCAAGGTTGAAATAGCATCATGGTCATCGATTCTATATTCCCCTTTAGGAGGTAGATCCTCAGGTGTCCTGTCAGTGGTAACAACATTCTAGACCTCTTTCCTAATCATAAGCCTCAGAGCAGCCATCAGTGCCTCCATATCAACGTTCTAACTTGGTCCTGACATTCTGCTTGGATTGAATTCTCCCAAATTAACTCAGTCTCGAATCAATCATCTTCCTACTCATTTCCAGGCCGACTAAGGCTCAATGTTTACTACAAGACAAGAGTGTTAGCAGTGTGCATGAGATGCAGATGCATGTACGCATGACAAGGAAATAAGAAAACTCGTTAGCTATACACGTAACAATTACTGCCGAATGGCAGGTCTTCCAACCTTATTTCTCCCACACACGTATTTTGTTGGTCAATAGTCCATTTCCTAGGTAGGCTGAGGTACTTAATTTCATCAACAAGGGATGATAGTACCATCATATAAGAACGTTCTCTCAAACTATCCTAGCCATCAATAACATTTATGATAATTGAGTCTGTATCCTTGTACCTAAATTATACTTTTAGGTGGACAAAATTTCAGCATAGGCTTTAGGCTTAATGACCATAAATACTCATGGCAAAATTACAACTAGTAGGATTAATGGGTGCAACTTAAGGGAAACTTCTATGGTTGTTACATGCTAGGCTTTAACTCTTTGGTTTGGCTAAGAAGGCTCCCACAGAATCAAACTCCCATTAACCATTACTAGGATGGTAGGAGATCCAGTATGGGCTTCCCATTAACTGTCACTCATTAACCATTGCTAAGATGGTAAGCCAGGTAGGACTCCCAATCATTGTGAGTGGTCCACCGATAATACAATCCAAGAAACTGGTGCGGAATCATTGGATTGCATTAGATATGGTACTGGGGTCTATTAAGGACCCTAAAAAATGTAGAACTAGGTGTAATGTAAAGGAGAACAATGACCATATTAATTAAAAAGATGGGAAATAGCTCAGAATCTTCATTCATTTTATTTGTGAAAACTTCCCCTAATGGAGTCGCCACTGTGGAAAGAGCGCCCGGGACCTGCCTGTTGGTTATTGTCCAATGGCAATGGCAATAAACTCACTAGATGGATTTTTATGGATTTTATGAAAACGTTGTGGAGTCGCCACCCGAATTGCATTGGGATCACCTAGGGATTAACAAATAGGTAGATTCCTCAAGAATCCCCATTCGTTATCACTCTAGATGATTTCTGGGTTCAGAATGAGTCATCCATTCTTGGGGCAATTTTCCATATAATTAAGTAATAAGGTCATTATTTCCTACCAAAAGATAACCAATACAAAGCAGTAAATTACCTAGAAAGTATAATGCAATGAATGGGCGTGCCTAATATTGTTTCTAATCAATTTTAACCATGCATTAGGTCTGTCGTAATTAACCCTGATTGATTGAGTGATGATTGTTGTATTTGTGGGTTAGTACTTATTTTAATAAACAATTAGTTGAGTGGATTATTTACCTATTTATTTACATACAGAACATCCATAGTTAGTTTCTAACATATTTTACATATATTTATGAGTTAATATTTGTACATTAATTTACTTATCATTTACCTAAAATATTGGAATGGCAGTAATATACATACAACCTTAAAGAAAGGAGAGGTGAAATGAGTTTCTACCATTTTATTGTACTTATTACCAGATTTTATTTATTATAAATGTCCGATAAATTATTTAGCATGTAATTCTAGGTGATTGCATAAATGTAAATAGGGTTAGAAATGGTACCGATCAATGGACTAATCTCGGAGAGGATTAATCTATCGACCTTCTAGCTTCAATCAGTCATTCCAACGCATATTTCCCGAGCTGATTCTTGACCTGTTTATTACATGCTTTTCAAATATAATACATAAAAATGATAGACAAAATCCTAATGAGCCTATAAATATCCTATATATGTTAACCTAGCGAGAATTACATTTCCTCGTTTAAAAAGTTGTCTCAAATGTAGCACTGAAATGTCAAGGGTATTTTTGACATGAATTTGATGGAATTAGATAAAAATCAAAACATAGAAATAAAGACACCTTTAACTTCAATTTAGGCTCAAGAATTTCTAAATTTAAAGTTTAGACGGCCAAGATTTACCCCTTACAAGTTAGGCCAAAATCCTAATCGACCTTCAGCATGATGATTCGGATGAATCTTTGATCATCCGGACAAACCTTTGTGATCATTCGGCTGAATCATCATCATGGATAGCCAAAAATATATATTTGAAGCAGGTGGGACATCCAGATGAAACACGATCATCCGGTTGAATCATTGAACATCCAGACGAATCTTTATGAACATCTGGCTAAAATAGCAACTTTAAAGCTTTGTATCAACCTGTTTATCACAAATTTTACCAAATGGACTATACACAACAATAAATTGGAGCCTAAATAAGTTATAGAAATCTAGAAATGGCCAAAGAGATGAGTTTTCGGGGTAACCCAAGTTAATGAATCAAAATCGCTTTTTGATTCATAACTTGGGTTTCGGGACTCCAAACTTCAATCCAATTGCTCCTATATTCTCCTGGCTTTGCTTAGAAATCACATGTATAGACAGAATGTAAAAATAAATTAGTATGTAAAGTGAGAAAAAGTGACAATAAGCTAAAAAATAAAGAAAATATGAATGGGATGAGCTTATTCTAATGTATGGATGGTTGGATACCCTCAGAATGGAGGTATGTTACCGCTTTTGGGTAGAAGTGAGCTTCTGGATTGCAAAAATTTTCCTCATTTGGAAACTTTATGAAAACAAGTTACAGAGAAAAAAAGTTTGTGTGTATTTCTCGTGCCTCTATAATGGCCTCTCCCTGTCTGTGTAAAAGAGATTCCCCCTATAGTGTAAAAACTTAGGGTATTTATAGGAAAAAATTGAATCTTTTTCTGTAACTTGTTCAAGTTGCAGCATGGATATAGGCCGGTGTAGGTTATAGGTCTCGAGTGTACTACGGATTCATGCATCTTGCTCCATAACCTATCATATCAAAGTGATCATCCGACTGAACCATCGGTGAACATCCGGCCGAATGATTGTTGATGGGCCAACTAGGCTTTTGGGCCTAAAACATGCTTCTATAGGATGTAGGCCATGTGAGAATATTGAAGGTTCGGCCGGACCTTTGGACATTTGGTCGGACCATCAATTGGGCCTGAAATTCATTTTGAAAACTTTTTGAAATCATTTCCAACCCTCCAGCTCATTTCGATGAGAAACTGGGTGACAGAGTGGTCCGTGTTTGGACCGTATTCATCACTAGGCTCCCGCGCCGTTTCCACGTACCCGCATCCAATAATCAGGTGTCTATAATGGTAGAGAGTTTAAAAATGAAAGTTTTTAATATTTTTGGTTTTTCACATCAATTTTCTTCTTCTAAAACCCCTCAACAAAATGGGGTAGTTGAAAGGAAAAATCGAACATTGATTGAGATGGCTCGTACTATGCTTAAGGAGTATGATTTACCTTCATACATTTGGCCCAAGGCCGTCAATACTACTTGTTTCATTTCAAATTGAGTTTTTAAAAGACCTTTAACAAATAAAACTCCTTATGAGCTTTGGAAAGGAAGAAAACCCAAGATTTCATACTTTAGAGTATTTGGATGCAAATGCTTTATATTAAACACCAAAGATAACTAGGCCAAATTCCTCTAAACCTTATGTCTCTAAGCCCTAATAGATATATGTGTTTCACACACATCAGCATTCTAGAAGTAAACATATAGATATTAAACATCATTTTATAAGAGATCATATATCAAATGGAAATATTACATTAGAATTTCTTTGTAACATCCTAAAAAAATAAATAATAATAATAATAATAATAATAAATAAATAAATATTTTGGAGGATTTATAAATATTATTCAAAAGAAATTTTATAATTCAGTCCATATGTAATTATAAGAAATATTATTATAAAAGTTAAGTTGTAATTTATAAAACATCTAAAGGTTAATACAGTAATTAACCATAAACATCATCATCATCTTTTTTATTATTATTATTATTATTATTATTATTATTATTATTATTATTATTATTATTATTATTATTATTATTATTAAAGAGAAGAAGAAAGAGGCAGAGCCTCGTTTCTCTTCTTCTTCGTCTTAAAAAAAAAACTCTCTCAAATTTCTAACTCATAACTTTCACATATGGAGTTAGAATCAAATGATTCTAGTTTCTATGGATTCCTGGCCTCTCAACATTCATTTTAAGTGGTCAATTGATAGGGTTTTACTGGGTAGAATTTTCGGATCTGAGGTAAGAAATTCTAAATAGATTTTCTCAATTTCTGTTAAATCCGTTTATTATTTTATAAAACTGATTATATATATGTAATCTAGCACTTGAGAGGTGTTTGTTGGTGTTTTCAAAATTTAATCATGACACTGTTAGTATAGGTGGACCCCACATGCATTATTCATGTACATGGCACTATTCACGTATATGGTACTGTTCACGGATACGGTATTGCTCATGGGTACTATTCATAGGTACTATTCATCAACAAAATATGCCAGACTCGATTTTTCGTGCTGATCTTAATGGTGCAATTGAAATCTAAAAATTAGATGTCGCTAATCTGTAAAAGCTTTTTTTATATAATTTTAGTGGTGTTTTTAAATAAATAATTTGAATAATAATTGTGTCCTAAAAATTATGTTGAACATGAATTCATATAGGTTTTGGCTAAAGAGCAACATGATTAAAGGGAATGGAATATAACCGCTAGTCAAGTGAGAAAATAAGTTATTTTTTTGTGTGTGAGAGGGTACCCCGGTTGTACCCCTGGATTATTGAGTTTTGCATGCTAGATGTTGATATGTTGTGTGACATAAATAAATTGGTGAAATTAATTATTATGGCGTATTAAGTGGGTAATTAATTAATTAATTAAATTTTTGAATAATAAAATGAAAAATTATTGTGCGTGCTCTTTTGTTATATTTTTTTATTGGTTGATTTAGTAATAATTTTTATGCTCTTGGCTTGTTGAGTTGATAATAGAAAGTTGATTTTCTTTGGATTGTGAAGTGATGTGATATTAATAGAATAGAGATTTTGTGAAATAATTGTGATGTGTGTGAGGTGAATTGGTTGTGATTGTGTTGTGTCTCACACAGATGTGAAATTTACGAGAAAGGTGGATTTGTGCGATAAAGAGTGTGATAGTGAAGCTGAGCTAGGCGAATAGCTTCATTGAAAGAAAAGGAGTGATGTAGGAAAGCTGAGCCAGGCAGATAGCTACCCACGATTGTTGTGAGATAATAAGACTGAGCCGGGTGGATAGTCTCATTAGGTGGCCACCATGAATTGTGAAATGAAATATGAAATAAAATGTGAGGATTGGAAAGTAAATTGTGAGGATATGTTACATTTCTCATAAATGGATCATTTATGTATGGTGATTAATAATGTGCTATTGTTGACTTATGAATTTGTGAGAAATTGAAAGAATTGAGATGATTGTGTATTTGATGAGATCTTGATTGATTGAGAATGGGAAATTGAGAAGTGATTGTGATTATTAAATGAAAGAAATGTGCTTGAATTATAGATATGGTGTGATATTGATATTG